>JAQIVZ010002892.1:0-17237 GCA_034700945.1 Arrhopalites spinosus | reverse complement strand
ATTATTGGGAGGTCATTGTGTCTTTAAAGCGAAAGAAATGGCCAAAAGGTCAATAAAAACAAAATTGACGAGATTCTTGCCTTTTCCGTAAATTTGGATGGCACATTTTTCTCTCGCGCTCTTTCCGACAAGGAGCTCAGAGCGAAACCAAACCTTCCCAGTTGGTGCCCCGCAGTGTATACTTAGACAAAGTTTAGGAACATAATTTAAAAAAAACATTTTACACGGTTCTAATACCAGGCCAAGAGCATCAGAAAATAAATTTTGCTTTTGGTTCTAGCTATGTATAACTTTTAGTGTAAGTTAATGCCATGAACTTTACTTGTTAAATTATTTAATTGAAGTTAAATGACAAAGAAAAAAAACTGACGTCCAAGGTAGCTCTAGTTGGTGCCTCAGACAGTAGAAATAAATAAAGAAATATGGAACCATAGTTAAATAACATTGTCAAGTCAAATTAAATTGACTGATTGGAATTTAAAATTTTGAATATATTTAAACTTTAAAAAAATCCATCCAGACAATAAAAAGCTGGAAAAAGCTGGAATAGACATCCTTGACCTGTCAAATAAATTCCACGTGGGTATTATTAATGATTCCATTTCTTTGAAACAATGAAAATCTACTTTAAATTCAATTTAACCTTAAACTACAATTAATTTTCATGCATTTCAAGGAAAAACAAATTTAAACACATTGTTCAACATTTTGTGATTAATTTATTCCCATTATTTAAATTTTTCAAAATGTTTTAATTCAAAATTGAATGGATAAACCACAACTATTTTTTTCTGTATAAATACAAAGCAATTTTCATATGAAATAATCATTGTAAATTTAATTTTTCATAAAAAAAACCAGTCACGTGACTTGAAAATTCCAAAAAAATGTCTAAAATTCTAATTCTCATCTTCGTGGGCCTGACCATTTGTACAATGTACGTGAGTGGTCAAAATGTCTGCAATTTTCCTACCAGTTGTAGCAAACCACCAGCGGCTCCCCAATATTGTGAGTTCTATCTTTAAAAAATACAAAGAAATTTTAAAATTGGGCCTCTATTCTCCATTTCCTTTTTCTCAGTTATCCAAGGAGCTTGTAGTGGGACAATGGACAGGACGTACGATGGAGCTTGTCAACACTGTGCTTGCAGATGCCAAAAGGCCAACACGACGAGTACCATTCAAACCCAAAAGGGTTTTTGGTGTTGTAGTAAGTGCCCAAGTCAGCCATTTTATTTTATTTTTGGCGGTTTATTTCAATTTGTCTGTCTACAGATGTTCCTTGTGGACCTACAACCACGACTCTTTCAACAAGCACGTCCACGACCACACCTACAACGGCATCTACAACCACAACCACAAGTACAACGACTTCTACAACCACTCCAACGACGGCGTCAACTACAACAACAGCTGCATCAGCAACAACAACAACAACAAGAGCAACAACAACACCTAAATTCAATCAATGTGGTTTTGCTCCTGGTTGTAATAAAGATAAAGCACCAACTGGAGCAAAATATTGTAAACTTTATTATTAAAATTTAAAATTTAAAAACACATTTTTAAAATCCCGCCTTTTTTCCTCCATCCAGTCAAACCAGGAACTTGCTCCGGTGCCAAAAGTGTATCTTCATCAGATGGAACCACGCAGTGGTGTCAATGTCGTTGTCAAAATGCAAAAGGCAAGACAGCAAATACAGTGAAAGGTTATTGGTGTTGTGGTAAGTTTTTCAAAAAATATTTTCCCACCATTTTCTACTCTCAATCTAAATATTTGCCAATATTTTTATTTACAGACCAAAAATAAGAAAACATGTCACAGCTCTCAAAATAATTTAATTTAAATTATTATTTAAAAAAACAATTTAATTGACTTTTATTCACAAATAAAAATTTATTACAAAAAACAACACAAAAGACCACGCAAATTAAAATAAAAATTTTAAGAGCCCTCAAAAGCCAATAAAATTCTGACAATATGGCGAGTGACGAGTTTAACAAAAGTAATTGTAGAAGTTCTAGTACACCCTTTGACACACAGAGGGGGTACACTCCCAATGGCTTTTTGACAAGCTCGAGAGTCCATTCCTTCCAAATTTAATTTCATACAACTCAAACGAATCATTTTTTTATACTTTTTTAAACTCTGTGGAATTAAAAAAGCTTTGGCGAAGCACACGCTATAGCCAATGGCTAATTCACAACCCAAGAAAACATAGAGGATACTCAAAAGGGTATGATCATAATGAAATTTTATGGCAAAACTAATGAAACAAACTGAAATAGAGACGGCCATTATTCTACTAGCGGCAATCATACCAGCAAATTTTCTATTGAAAAGTTGAATAAAAAGTTGAAATTGGCGGCATTCTTTGTATCCATTTGCTGTCACTATAAATCTTCTTGAGAGGCGGCGCAGTCTGTCTCTTTTTTCAGGTCCGTTGACGGCCCTGTAATTTTTTTTATTAGAAAGTTGACAATAATTCAATGATTTCAATTAAATTTTAATTGTAATTAGGTCATACGCTAGAAGACGGAGGCCATGTTTAATTTTTCCACAAATTTGTTGAAAAAATTGGAGCATAATTAAGGTCGAAATGTTGACAACACTCATCCAAAAACTGTACAGGTAAAATTCCATGGTGAGACAGAGAAGGAAAATGGCGGGATGGTGTAAAAGTTCAGGTAGGGATGAGTAGAGGGAGTAACTTGCCATTGGCTTCTTAATTAAAAAGCCGATGAAACTGATAGGGGCGGACGCACACATAAGGGGGAGGAGGAGCAAAAGGAGCTCCTGTTGAGAGAACTTAGAAAGATTCCATAATTTTCGGCATGCATTGGCAGTGAAATTAAGGAGCACATCTAAAAAAAATAGCAGCCATTTTAAAATTTCAAAATAATTTTGTACAATTAATTTTAAATGTTTTGTTTTCCCAACAATTAAATTGGAAAAACCAATGGCGGAAATATTATAAAAATCAAAACAACAACTATTGCGCCATTTAAATTAATTAATTAAACGATCAATACACTGCCTACTGCGCATTATTTCAAAAGAGCCGCTACAAACTGAGAAAAATTAATTAATTTAAATTAGGTCAAAATAAATACAACATGTATATCTAAACCTAGTTAAAAGTAAATTAAATTACCTTGATCCTGACAAACAACATTGAACAAAGCAACCGTCACTTGAGGGCGCACTAAAAACAACATGGAGGCCACAAACACGGACATGGCAATTCCAATAATGAGGCAAACGTGAGGTGGGACATGAATTAAATCTGGGTGGTCTTCAGACAAGACGAAAACATGAAAAAGTCTGTAGGCCACATAAAACCAATGCAAAATCCCCACACAAAGATTCATCCGCCACAATTGGAATTTATACGGGGCCGCCAATTGGATTTCAAATTTGTTACGGCTCCGCGTAAATTCAGCGGGTAAAAAATTCATTTTGGAGCACCACTCCAAGGATTTGAAAGTAAATCGGAGTTCTCGGATAGTTAACATTTTTCTTCGTGTTCTTAATTAGTCCGTGAAGAAAGATGAAAAGTAAATGGCGTATATAAGCAAAAAGAGAAAAAGGAAGCGGATATATATTTTAGTCCTTGATTGTCACTCACCTGTCCATCCTGTTCCCTATTGATTATTTTGTAGTTTTCTTAAGCAATGGAGGGTATGAAGGTACCTCTTAAAATTTGAGAAATGGCGTTTCATTTTAGAGAAAAACAAATACCAGTTTTTGAAGAGGTTTAAATATTTTAGTATTTAATTATTATTCTTAATGACAAAATTTATACACTGCCCCCTTTTTTGACACATTCCCTCACACTCCCCTTTTTCCTTTCTTGGGGATGTGCATTCCAATGGATATTTTTTGACCTTTAAAAAGTAACGGGGCTGGGCTATGGCGCCGGAATTACTGTGTTCAAATTTATGGGAAAATATCCGCTAAAAATTCACCACCAAGTAAATTGCCGTTAATTGACAATTATCGACGGTACATTTAATTTACAAAACTCAACAAGGACAAAGAAATTTGGCCACTGTTAACTAACTGGTAAATGCCAGTATGATTTTAATGGAGGAGAATCAAGAATGCTAAATGGTTTAATTGTTTAAAAGGGTGATGAAGAGAACACAAGGTGGTTTAAACTTGGATGATTAAAAGAAATTGAACAACTAACTTTGATATTTAGCCTGCACAAAATAATTAACACACTTTTTCTGCCATTTTCTTTAACTTGTCAATATTTAGCGGGTGGCAAAAAAAGGTTTAGTATTTAGCAAACAAAAACTCTTTGTAATTTTAGTAATGGGGACCAATGACAGTGTAATTGTTTGCGAGTGTAATTTTCACAAAATTTACAATGTTTTTTGTACAAGTACATTGTGTTGGGTGTTTGCCACTGTTTGCATTTGCAATTATGGAATATTTGCTGTTTCATTTTTTGCACTCTTTTCCATTTAAACCCCTTTCCAAACAAACAAGCCAATTTTACTAGGAGAAATGCCTTTTGTAAGGAGAAATATTAAATTAAATTTTGTAATTTTATCCAATTAATTGTGAGCATTAATTTTTCTTCAAGTACCTAACCATAATAATGGTTATGATAGTAATAATTAATTATTAATTAAATTGTTTGTTAATTATTTTCCCACGGGCTTACTTCCCTCTTACCGGTGCATGAACTTAATTTTATTAATACGCCAATATTCAATTCTGCCACCAAGATTGAAAAAAAGTTAATTAATTTTACTGTCACAAAAGAAACCATTTAAATATTGGTTTTATGAAATTAATGATAACAAAATAAATTAAATTGAAAAATTTACTTAAATTAATGGACTCAACATATATTTTTTATTTGAATATATGATGACATATAAATTAATTCGTATTTTTAATTTAACCAACTTGCTCTGCTAAAAACTTCAGTTATTTTTTAGGTGGTAATATTGGTTAAATTAATAATTAATTATTTTAACTAGTTTCTTGTAAAAAAAATTAGAAATTCACGCAAAATGTTTCAAAATTCTGTGCCTGGTGTCATTCCCGCCATGTCAAGTTCTTCCATGAAAAATAAAATAAAAAAAGACAAGGGCAAAATATTTGGATCATGCCAATTATTTGCGCTTGTCTTAAAAACCGCTAGATGGACTCTGATGATTCCTTATCAAATTAAGTTTGACTGTACTCAAAATATGTACTACTCCCACCCAAATTTATGGGCCAAGGTGAGAGTTTACTGAAACTGTTTTTTTTGCCGCCATATGAAAATTTAAATTAAAATAATTTAAATTGTCTAGATTGCCATTTCAATTTTGACCTTGCTTGCAACTCTCATGCTAATTTTGGATGGACGTCATTTGACCATTTTGGGAAAAATGGAAGATGACAAAAGTTTTTGGTCCTTTATTACCATGCGCATTGCCTTTGTCTCATTTTTTTGGTCCATTGGCTCCCTCTTGTACCTCCGTTGTGACCAAATTGTCTTGTTTTTAAATCAATTTCATCACGTGACTCAACTCCTTCATAGTCAACGGGTGACAATATGTCCCACAATTTGTGTAAATAATTTAATTAAAATATATGTGGCCATCCAGAACAAAACAGATTAAATGGCCAATTTAAAAGATAAAAAATATTTGTCTTTTTGTCATGGATGACCACATATATTTAATTTTAAAATAGAAATGTCTGCCATGGATCTTAACTCTGATTGTCATTTTCTGGGAATTTTTTGCTCATTGGAAAACTTTGCCCCCAGAAATTCCAATCGCGGAATTTTGGAGTTGGTATAAAAAAACCGCCAAAAATAATTTTTTGCCGGTCGTAGGTACTCTATAAGTGACACATTTTAAAACACCCCCCAAAACTCGAGTCCTTACCTCAAATTTTGTACAGGGAATGTAACAGAAGGTGAAACAGCATTGGATCACGTAACAGAAAATTGGACTGACGACCTCTTTGGGATGGTTCACTTAGTACTGAGAACGTACATGAGCTATGTGACCGACATGGGACGAATTATAACAAGTCTGGCTTGCCTCACCACGTGGATGACCGTCAGAGCCTTTATGACCCACTTGAAAAACCATGAACTGACCCTTGACCTTGATCTGGTACTTATTTGGGATATTAAACTAGGCCTACTAAATGTAAAAAATTAATTGTCGAAAATTCGAAATATTGTTAGACATTGGATTTGATTGAAGAAATGTTGAAAATGTTTCAAATTTTCAACCAATCAATGTCAACACTAGTGGCCATGACAGGGTGGTCGATGATTCCATTCTATTGTGTCAAATTGACCCAATTGGCCCAAGTTTCATGGAAAAAACAGCTCTATTTTTTGTACTACATCACCTGGTTCTTTATCATGATCATCCCTGCTGCTAGCTCCAATTCAATGGTACATTTAACCTAATGAACTTTTAATTGTAATTATTTTAAAAATTAATTTAACAGATGAAGGAAATGATTTCATGGCTACGTCAGCAGACATTTCGACAAGATTTAAATATTTTGGCAACTACCATCAAGAGCAGCGCCAATTTTCAGAGGACAGTAGACCCGGCGTTCACAATGAGAATTAATTTGATTGGGACGGACATGCTACTAAATGGGGTTGGGGTCAAAGGGTCAACTTTCTTGCTTGACTACTCTTCCATGTGGAATGTAAGATTTGAGGGGTCGTAGGGCAATGTTGAAATTATTTAAATAATTTTAATGAGATTTTGTGGACAGGTGGTGGCCCTCATAATTTCGTATGCGATTCTTATAAACCAATTTGGGGGAACGGGTCATCCCAATCTATATTAAATTTTGACCTCCTCTCACACAAAACGTCTTCTTTTGGAGGTCAAGTAAATGTGATCGCCTTCGACCAAAGTTTTGACCAATGACTCTCATTAGAGTGTCATGTCATCAAAGAAAGAATAAAGTTGAAACTATGCAAAACAAGCCCATATCGATTATTGACCTCATTCCCTTCTGTGAAACTCATGCGGGAATTTTGAAAAAAGGGAAAACATTTTAAATTATTCATGCATGCAATCAACTCTTTAATTGAGTATTTAGTTAAGGATACCATACTAGTCATGTGACTATTGGAGGCCATACAATTTCCACGTGTCACAACTCACATTCACACGACCATCTTTTTTTTCTGACGACACTCAGTGAACAATAAATTTAGAATAATTGACGATTAAAAAATGAACATAACAAATACAAATTAAGTAAAGTAACGGTAACAATGTGTTTAATTTAACTGACAATTTAAAATCATTTTTTATTTCTCTAGTACTATCCCCAAGTGGACTCAAAATGAACTCAATTTTTCTCCTCACCATCATCGTCTTCCTCTCGGCTACTTTGAGCCCGGTAAAATTTAAAAATTAATTTTAGAATTGGATTTTGGAATGAATAAAATAAAATTGTTTATTTAAAATTGATAAATTATAAAAAAGAAAATGGGTGGAGTTTCAGAGTGAAGCCCGAAGCATCTTTGACAGAGAACGTAGTTCCCGAACCCCGATGCTGGGAGGGTCAGAATCGGACGAAGGGGAAGTTCTCATTGCTTTGCGTCGAGCTCTAATAAAAGCAATCACAAGACTTGAATCTGGCAGTCAAGGTGAGGACATGAAATAAATGTAGATATAGTCGGTCACATTTTAATCCAAGATTTGACATTATCAGCTCGTTTTGGCGGGGCCTTTCTTGACTCGCCAAAGAATAGCGGTGGCGACTTTGATCCGCATCAACAGAACACTGATACAGATAGTATCGTCGATAGCGTCAGACATCGATTAAATTGAAATTCTAATTTGGAGTGATTGCTGGTGTAATTTTTTATGAACATTTACATGTTTTGTACTTGATAAATTATCCAGTAAATATGAATACTAATTTATTATTTTAATTATTTGTTCATTATTAAACAAACAAAATTAAAATTCCTTAATTTTGCACTGTCAATTTTACTCTATTTATTTTTTGCCATTTTCATTGATCGCTGTGGTAGAAAAAGTGAAATGGGTTAAAATGGCGGGGCAGGGTAAAACTTTATTTGGATTCATTGCTCATTTTGTCATGGACCATCCCAGTATTTTTCATTCTCATTTTCTCAATTCTGCATCAAAATGCCCGATGCGGTTTAATAAAAATTGGCACTTGTGGCAAATGTAATAAATTAATAAACAAATTAATTTCAAAAAATTGAGTTTTTATTTTGTAGAAAATATTTAATTGTAATTTGAAAATTAATTGGAGCAAGGACATCTACTAGGATAGTCACACTGCTTGCCTTGTTGACACCAGACGGTCGTGTCAGGACAGGTAAAAACAGAGTCATCCAACACAGAGCCATCTTCATTGTACTGGCACTGATGAAATTGAGAACAGGAACTCGGATCCGGGTAAAACTCCTCCCCCTGACAAACATTTTCATTCACCTCCCCACACAACCTCCGAATGTCACCCACCCCACCAATGGGGTGACCCTTGGACAGAATGACAGTGTCCATGATGAAGTAGTCGTTGGCGCTATAGTAGTTCAAGTAGAGCTGAAACTGGAATTAAAATAATTAATTTAATGAACAATTTAATTTTAATTTAAAACTGACTCACTGCAGCACTACTAGTGGAACTCAATTCAATTAATTCTTCGCGCCATTCATAGTCGTTGGTAGGAGGGAGTTGGTATCGATGATTTGAATTGTCTGTACTGCCCTGTTTAGGCACCACAAAAGTCCCCTCTTGACCCCCTTGGGCGCCAATGTAAGAATAGTATTTGAGGTACATGTAAATCGGGGTGGGTGTCCCATCCGCCCAATTTTCTACTGAGACCAACCAAAATGTTGCCTGGTCTTGACCGTCAAAATAGAAAAGATCTTTGCCGCTCAATTTTCCTTTGAATAAGTCGGGTAAATCCTGCGACGTTTTGGCATAGTGGAGAGTGGGTTCGGGGGAGTCGTGATTCCATTGGCCGGTGGATAAATCAGAGAATTTGTCTAGACAAAAAACTTCTGGGGGTGGTGACCTCTCACTGTGGGCCAATGAGAAGAGTGCAAGAATGACGAGTGGGGTTAAAATGTGCGCCATTTTTAATTTAGACTTGATTGAATCGACTGTTAAATTAAAATTATGAGAAAATTTTAGAAATGGGGGGCAATTTATACAAAAAATTATTATGGTTTATTTTAATTATGATTTAATTAAATTAATTTTAATTTATCAATGTCATGGCTTGGTTTAATTTTGATTGATCGTGTCATTAACTTTGGAGTGTACAAGCACTTGAGTTAAATAAATTGACTATTTCTTAGGACAGTGGACTTTAATATATTGTTAAATAGACACAAAATAATTGTAATTAAAATTAGCACAATAAAGTGAGACATGAATTTTCTTGTTAAATTTAAATGGAGTTTGTCATGTTTGACATGAAGAAAGTTGTTCAATGGGGAAATTCCATTAATTGTCAATCTGTCAGTTTTAGTAGGAAGAATTTTTTTCAAGTGGTCCGGGCCTACGTGACCAAAACAAATTGTCATTTAATCGTACAGTGAGTCAGATTGTCAACAGATTAGAATTTTGACAAATAATTCTTAATTTTTATCTCTGGCATTTAAATTAAATGGAGAGTTGAGTGAGTTCAAAATAATTTACATGCACAATTAAAACATTGGCGTCATTATTTTACACTTGGTTCATTTTACGTATTGTCACCTGAGATGACTCATCTTGGACATAAATAAATTATTTGACATTTAATTTTGAGCGATTAAAGTAAATGTGGTCCGCCATGAATTTTATTGTTCATTTATATTAATGGAGTTCGAAACAACAATTTATATAATTACCAAATAATTATTCGTGATGGTAATATACTATCCACTTTTCAAAAAAAATTCCCAGCGTGTGTGTGTGTGGCCAATAAAAATGATGGTGTTTGGGTGAAGTGAAGTTGTACTGTATGATAGCGCTTGTAAAAAAGAGAAATTTGGGTGATTTTTAAATGAGTGAATTGAAATTCCTTTGTAATAAAAAGAGAACATGAATTTGACTAGTATCAATTCCTTAAATAAAAACAAAACTAAAATTAAGGGAGTGGTTTATTTTTACCTGCGTCTCTCCTAATCAGGCCTAATCTAACCAAATTATTGGACTAGTTATTAATTGATTATTATTGTAATTTTACAGCTATATCATTGTGCATTTTTTCACTTGAAAGCGAGAAGGAGACTCACGACTTGATTTGTAACAAAATCGACAAAATTGGGAGTCGAAACTCCTTCGAGGGTATGAAAACTCCCCACTTTGATCCCCACATTCTCTATCGACTCCACCCTCCTCCTCATCCACTTCCGGTTCTCTCCCCAACGGAGGCGCTGACTGGCCATTAAAATGGCCGCCTTGAACTCTGCCATCTTCATTGGCAAAGAGAAAGCGTTGTCATAAATGACGACAAAACCAAGAGTGGAATAAATTCCAATACTAGTAAAAGTGGTGAAGAGTAAACCATCGCCGGAAGTGGTGAGGAGTTTTATTCCAAAAAAGAGGCCAATTGTGGACAGGGCAATACAAAAGAGCTTGTGACAAAAAACCGGGAAGGCGTGGACCACGTTAAACAATTTCAACAACAGCTCCAACTTCCGCCCATCCAAAAATTCCTTCCCAATCTCTCCCACTCCAAATTCCCTTGACCTAAAAACATTCCAAATTAATATTCAAGAAAGGTCATGACCCAAATAATTGATGGGTTACTTGAGGGCATTGATGCGACTGTCCAAATAATTACTACAATGATCAACGAAGGCCAAGATGACAAAAACACCAAAATAGTTGACAGAGAAAACAAGCACTAGGTTGAGTGTTTCGTAAAAAATTAAAAAAATTAAAATCCGGCCATTTTCATCCCGCCACGGTGAAGGTAAGGCCGAGTAGATGAATTGAAGTGAAGTGGGGTCATGCCAATAAACTAAGGGCATGAAAGGGGTCATGCAAATGAAGAGAGAAATTGGGTAAGAAATGAGAAGTAATTCTTGAACAGAATATGAATTGCAGCCATGTTCTGAAATTCAAAAAATTAATTTAAAAAATTGTACCCCATTTTTGAATGTACCGCTCACTTTCATTGGTGAATTGAAGGGAGTTGAAAATGGCTTCTGTGACTTCCGGGTGAATTATGAAGAAAACCACAGCCCAAAATGCCATGGCCGTATAGAAACTTGAGATGATAATGTGAATTGCCAAATGATGAAATTGAACACATTCACCCAAAACGAGGGCCTGAAAAAGGCACCCATTCACCCATAAAGTGTACCCAATTAAATTGCCCAACCACCCATAAAACACCCAGCGACGCCACCCAGTGTGAATTATCCGAATTTTACCAGTGGACAATTGAAATTTCACGGGATACATTCCAAGGGAGGAGAGAACGGTGAACGTGAAATAATGCAAAATCAGATCCTTTTTTTGAATCATTTCGTACTCTGTTCCTTTCTGTTTTTATGTATTGTCAATGTACCTAGTTGAAAGTGAACAAAATTGTTTTTGAAATTTCAAACTGTGTAATTTAGAGTAATGCTGATGAGCCTTTTTAATGATGTTGAATGAAATTGGCAAGTTCAAAATGGTGGAAATGGAAAAGAAATGGCGGATCAATAATTTTCCCTGGGTCTCCCCTTTCCCTGGTCAAGCCTGCCCATGCCCTGATTTCTGGTTTAATTCTGAAATAGGCCGTTAAAATGAGTTGGCAACTAAAGAAATTGTACCACAGTAAATTAAATGACACAACCTAACTTTATTTACGGCGCCTAGAAGGAAAATTAATTAACTGACGCCAATTCTAATTAATTAAATGTCTTTTCTTCATGAGAAATAAACAAATCAGAGAAAAATAAAAAGACATTTATTTATTTCTCTTTTAAAAGAGGAGAAATAAATTAACTACTGGCAAACGGGGTAATTCCGAACGGCAAAGCTGGGCCCCACTTTATTAATATTTTTACCAAATATTTTTATGTTTTTCATCAAAACTTGCAACATTCCTGTTGGAAAATCCCACGTGGTTTTTATGGTAAATTCCCAACAGGATTCTGCTCACAGATTTTCATCCGGGTAATGACGTCATTTCCTGTCCTTTAAAAATTGTAAATAAAACCAAAAGGTCATTTTAAATGAATTATTTAACTGACTTGACAAGAAAATTAAAAGTTTTTAATTTCCTAATTCCTAATTAAACAGAACATTCATTTTTATCTGAAGATAAAACTCAGAAAACTGCTTACATTTACAATTACAATTTGCATAACAATTCATCACTGATTAGACTCTCCAATTTAAATTTTCTACCGGGTTCAAAGCCTTTTTAATTAATTTTTTCCAGTGCATTTCAGTACAGTACTAAGAAATTGTCGCTTTGTTTCACCATTAAAATTAATTAATTATACAAAATGGCTGTAGATTTAATTGGAATCTTTACTGTCATCATTTTCTACATTTTAATCCTAATTGTTGGAATTCTGGTCGCAAGATGGAGGGCTACAAAATCTGAAAATCCTCAATCAGAAGATGAGGTTAAAAATTAACTTCAAATCACAATTAAGTTGTAAATATAACCTCAATTCATTGTTAAATTCAGGTGATGGTAGCTGGTAGAAATATTGGTACTTTAATTGGGGTTTTCACCATGACAGCGACTTGGGTAGGTGGGGGTTACATTAATGGCACTGCCGAAGCTTTCTACACCACCGGCCTCTTGTGGTGCCAAGCCCCGTTTGGCTATTCATTGTCCCTCATTTTTGGTAAGCCCCTCCTTCCTAATAATTAGGCGCCATATTTAAAATTTGAATTTTAGGCGGACTATTTTTTGCTGGTAAAATGCGACAAGAAAATTACGTCACCATGTTGGATCCCCTTCAACAACAATTTGGTCAAAGAATGGGTGGGCTGTTATTTCTCCCTGCTTTGGCTGGTGAGATATTTTGGGCAGGAGCCATTTTGAATGCTCTTGGAGCCACTTTGGCTGTCATAATAGACATTGACATGACCACAAGTGTCATTGTGTCAGCTTGTATTGCTGTAGCCTACACAATGATTGGCGGGTTGTACAGCGTGGCTTATACTGACGTCATCCAATTAATCTGCATTTTTATTGGCTTGGTAAATTAGTTTATATTTTAATTTAATTTTGAAATTCCCTCTCTTCTTTATTTGTTCAGTGGGTCACTGTTCCATTTGCGTGGACTAATTCAGCCGTCGGTTCTTTCAATGGAGTTGACCTCATTGGGTCAGTCAAAGGGAGAGCATGGGGTCCGTACATGGACACTTGGTTACTCCTCATATTTGGTGGAATTCCCTGGCAGGTGCGGGTATTTAAATTAAAATTGTTGTTTTCCCGCCGTTTTAATTCCCATCTTTTAGGTTTACTTTCAAAGAGTTTTGTCTTATTTTACAATGTTTTCTTGACATGTGAGCGTAATTTATGAGAGATAAAGTTTGTAATTAATTTAAATACAATTTTAATTAAAATTGCGAGACAAATTATGAAAAAGATAATGGAAATGAGGACGACGGCCCAAACATCTAAAAGTCTCCGAGCCCACCAACTTTGTTCCATGCCCAAGGGTCTCAATTGTTTGAGAAGGGAAGGGTCGTGCCGTAAGACGAATTCGGTCCAATACACGGCGAGGTCAACGGAGGACTGTGGCCGATATTTAAAAAGTTTTGAAACTTTTTCCATGTTTTCTTTGTATCTTAAAATTGATTTAAAATAATGTCTTGAAATTGTTTAAAAATTCCCCCACAAATTAATTTGATTACTTTGACTCGCTCATGACTTGATGAATGGCATCCTTTAGTTTGTCAACAGTCAATTCATTTGGGTCAATTAAAATTCCCCGTTGAGTTCTATGGACACGATAAGCATTATAATCTTGTTCTGCAATTTAATTGAGATTTTAATTAAATTTCACTTTTTCTTAACAAAATTGTAAATATAAAATGAACCTGCAAAAATGGGCATGACTATCAATGGAACGGCATGCCTGTAATTAGAAAAAATGTTAATTTGTCTAATTGATTAAATTATATTAAATTTTCATACCATACTGCCTCTTGTATACCCAGAAGACCACCGTGGGTTATGAACACTTTTATGTTGGGGTGACCTGGGTTGTAAGTTAATTATTTTAATTTAATATTTAAAAATATTTTTAGCAATTGAATTAATTTAAAACCCAAAATGGCTTGCTGAGGCATCCAATTGGCAGTAAAAACATTTGGCGGCATTTCAGTTGGTCGCGGGCAGTCAAATTTCCATACAAATTTGATGGGACTTTGACCCAAGGCTTGGTAGAAAATGGACTGAAATTGGGCGGAAGTGTTACAAATTTGAGCGGTACTTCCGAAACTGAGGTAAATGAACTCATCCCCATTTATAAAAGTCTCCAGATCCTGTTCATTTTATTAATGAAATTACAAAATTATTGAAAAATTTTTGGGGAAATATTTCTTTGCAATGTTAATGAGGACAAACTTTAGGTAATTGTTGAGTACTGTTCTCAGCACCACAATGCATCCCTCCTATTGAGACGACCATGGGAGGAACTACATTAAATAATTAACTCAATTTAAACGGATTGAAATAAAATGGAAAAAATGGCTCACGTGATCGGGCATGTTCCTCCGAAAAGTGGGTATTGGCAAAAAGAAGACTCGTTTCACGGGTCAAGTCTCCGATGTAGGGCATGGAAGAATCTCTGAAGGCCTTTCTAACTACTGTTAAATAATTAATCAATAAAAATAAGGCGTGGACCTAGTACAAACTCTCAAAAAGATAAAAACGTGCAACTTAACATTACAAAGAAAAGTACAGTGAAAAATTAGTGAAAATAAGTGTAAGCATAAAAACAAAATTTTAACATTTTTTAATTTGCATGAATTTATTGGTAATATCCTTGTACATTGACGTAGTTCAATTAATTGTAATACTTTTATAAATTACCAGAATCTATGAAAAATATGTCAAAGCTGAAATGCATTTTTGTATTCAGTTGACAAAATTAGATCATTAATTTAAATTAATTATCAACATTAATTCATTATAGGTAGTTGAAAGGAGAAAAATGTAATGATCAAATTCAGTCGGTCATTGATTTTCGACAATAATGGACGGGGACGGCTGGAACTGGTTTGACTTTTATCCAAACTTTAAAATTTAGGCACTATCAACGTAGGGAAGAACGAAGAAGCAGGAGGGATCCAAAAATAAATAAATAAAAATAAAATATTTACGATTGTATGCTTCGACGTTTGGGACATCCCAAAATTAATTGTATGTTTTACAATCATAATTTTCTAAGTTAAATTAATAAATATAAATGTGTAAACGCACCTTGATTTTTCAAGGTGAGCTCCCGAAATAGACTTTGCACCCTTGGATTTTTCTCAATTCTTGAAATCCATAAATTTCAAACACGTGTGAAATGATTGGTTTACTAGAATCTCCAAAAAGAGACAACTTGAGTACCCTCAAATCTGTAATGCCAAATGAAATACCATGTGAGATTCATTGAAACTTCTAATTAAAAATACATTAGCTTGATCAGAAAAATTAATTGCTACTAAATTACTTCTTGCATCGAAAACAGACGGCAATGTTCTCAACTGTTTGGGCTCTTCGTTTGACAGGACCCTAGAATTAGTGAAAAGTTGTCGACAAGTCTCTACATCTAACCCAGTGATACTTGAGTCTGGGCACACAAGCTTTCATTAAAAGTCTCAGAAAAAGTGGAAATATCAAGGACTTGTAATTCTTGCATTTCCCCCCAAATTACTTGAAGACACGAAGGAAGGTTCTGGATATTGAGAAAAGTAATGGTTAAATTGGTGACATTTGGAAATGACTTGACAAGCATTTCCATTAAACTGGAATTACAAACATATTCTACATACAACATATCGACAGATGGGAAAAAACCAATTTTATTGTTCCATTCATTCAAATCCGGCTCAAGTGGATAATCCAATATAATGTCCTGGAGATTTGGAAATATGTCTGCAAGAGTTTGAATTGGGAGTAAAAAATGTAAAAAATCCACTTGGTACTTGAATCTTAAAAATGTGACCATTTTTATTGTAAGCATTATTAGTCCAGGTAAGGATACCAACTCGTCAAAGTTTTGGATCTGCTTCAAAGTATCTTGACTCAATTTCAGGAGATTATTGACACATTCCCCAAGTCGTGGTAGTATCTCCAAATTCTTGGAAAGATCATTGACAAAATTGAAACTATTATTTTGAAATACTTGATTCAATTGGGAAAATTTGTAAACTGCATCAAAGTTTCGAGGAGATTTCAGGGAGTCTACACTTATATGGTTAATAATATGGAGTTTATTTGTGATGATGAAATCTTCTAGCCATTCCATTCGGAAGTTTTCAAATTGTTTCAAATTCACAGCAGCCGTTAGAAAGTCCTTCCAAAATCCTTTAGGAACAACCCACGAGCAAGGATAATAGCCGATACTAATTTCCTTCAAATTAAGAAATTCGACTGGGTCTATGGAGGCAGGAAATAATGGAAGGGTCATATTTTTTACTCCTTCTTCAATAAATGGCAGCTTCTTTAATTGTAGACTTTCAAGACTGGGGCTAACAGCCAACAACACTTTCCTCAAGGTAGCTATGGCCATGGTCATCTCGGTTTTTGGAGCTTTGTCAAATTCCAGGATCAAAGTTTTGATGAATTGTCCATGGGTAGTGAAAAAGTTTGTAGCATCAGGAGAGTCCATGAGACCACTTCGAAATGAAAAATTGACAAAAGGAGATTCATCTCCAATGTTCCCATTCTCTAACAAATTCAATAAGTCTTGTAGTTTTCCCATTTTATTCTTATAGCCGTTTGATTTGTCGTTGTAACGAAATTTTATCGACAGGTCTTGTTTCTGAATAATATCCAAGGTCGCCACTTTGTTCCACAGTTTGTTCACAAGACGGCAATTGGGATCGTTAGCGAAACAAAAAGCCCTGTTTTTCCTGTATTTTTTCCTCCGTCAGTTTACCTTGATTTTTAGGCGCGCTCCTCATAATTTACATTTCAAAGAAATTTTTTTTTCTTACTTTTTTTGGAAACAATTTCCAAAAAAGCTAAATTTGCATTCTTTGGAAATAATACATGTCTGTAGCCAATTATCGGCTATCGCCTCCCTGCCCTA
>JAQIVZ010002891.1:0-17245 GCA_034700945.1 Arrhopalites spinosus | reverse complement strand
AGTCAACAATCAGACTAGTTTCGGGTTTCAGAAAAATAAGTCAATTATTTCATTTCCAATAGGTTGAAAAGCTGCTCAAAACAATTTTAATTCCAAAAAAATTAAGTTATTTTTTTTTGAATAAAAAACAACTCCAAAAAAGTCAAGCTATAGGTATTTTATTTCTTAGTTTTTAACCAAAAAAAGCCCCAAAATTTTGTATTTATTTTTTACCCTCAACTACACCCATTCTCACTCGCAATGTTCATCGCTAATAATTAGCGATTAGTAATTATTACTAATTAAATTATTAAATACAAATCATAAAAAAACAATCGAAAACGACAATTTTTTGTAAAACTTGGACGCCGTTCAGTCATAACTACGCCAAACGGTGAATTTAACAAAAAAAAATTGATGGAGGAGGGGGGGGGGTTTTAATTTTACAACGTAAGAGAACCCATAGTATCAGTGAGAATTAATCAGTTAAAAAATAAATGAAAAATATTTAAACCTCCCCACCCTCAAAAAATTTCAGTTGACTGTACGTACAACCATCCCAAAGTTTGCACGGCTCTAAAAGAATTTTTCCCCTCATTGAAAGGAATTGAAACTGAGCGTTCAATGTGCTCACAAAGTTTGAACTCCTCACAGTCTCTGACTCGAAGTCGAACTCGTACGTTCCTCATTCATTCCAAGGAAAAAAAACGTGCTTGTGTCAAAACCAAAAGGCAAAAATATTAAAACCAAAGGAGGGGAGACCGGTTTCTCATAAAATTTCATATTAAATCCTTCAAAATTAATTTCTCACCAAATTTCAAAAAAAAAGTTAAAAAGTGTGTCTCGTGTCTCTGTGAGTGTGTTGAGTCGTCTGTAGTGTTTGTGAAATGAAGATTTTGTCACTAAAAACAAAATTAATGTACAAGATCTTATTGGCCTCTGCATTCATTTGCTTCCGGCTGGATTTGAGTGCCGGTAAAAAAAATTCTAGATAAATATCTTAATTAAATTAAAATTCCAAGTAAAATAATCAACTAAAATTAAATCATAATAAAAGGTTAAAAAATAAAAGGAGAGGGAATGAGAATGTTAAAATAAAATTCCATATTTTGACAAGAGGGGGTTACATATGTATTAATTTAATGAATGACATGTAACATCAGAATCATCTCCCCATTTTTACCTGTCGGCTAACGGCTGGTCTAGTGATACTTGTAGTCTGTTGTCTGTTGTTCTGTATTTATGTATGTACATAAATAAGAATTTTATCTTGTTCATGTTCTGGCTTCTGGGTTCCGGTGGGTCCAGTTTTTTTCTAGTATTTTATTCCATACTTACCTTACGTGCGTGCTTACTTACCTGTAAAGGTATGAGTTTTAAAAGTAGTTTTTTATATTTATTTTTCTTCAACTTAATTGTGCTTGGATTATGCATCCTTGCATACTTCCACTTCAACACGTCTCCTCACAAAACTGCCAGGAGGGAAGAACAGAAGCAAAACGTGTAGTATCTGTACAGTGCAGTGGGATTGGGAATTTATAATTATATTAAATCAAGATTTTTTAATAGTCTCTTTATTTTGATTCCCTTTTTTTACTGATAATCATCAATAGAGAAGGGAGATTAATTTAATATGTAAATTATATCTTCAATCCCTTTGTCATTTTTTGAACCCTTCACTTTCATCTTTCCTTAAGGCATTTACATAACGAACATGTGGTCCTTCTTGTCTTTTGACTGTTGTAAAAATGTAATGTATTTTAAAGAGAGTTCTTGCTTTTTTCTTTTGTCAATGATTCTCATTGTCATTGTGACAACAATTAATTGTCCATGTTTGACATGACTTGACATGACACTGGACTGGATTTTCTTGTTGTGTAATTTACGAGCTAAAACATTTGGGATTCTTGTCAGATAAAAACCATCAACATTTTTTTTTCTACATAAGTATAAGTCTTGTCAGGATGTTTAATTGTCAAAAAAAAAGTTTTACATTTTAGAATTATAAAGGACAATGTAAATAAACAGAAAAAATAATGTTTTGGAAAATGAGATTTTCTTCTTTTTTTTGAAAATAAATTGTTGCAAAAATAATTCTCTAAAAATAAAAGTTTCCTCGAGTCGAGTCTCATTTTTTTAAGAGTCTCAACTTTATGAGACTTGCATTACATTTTTTTGCATGCGTCATATCTCGTAGACTAAAAGAAGGAGGAAAAGCTTTTGTAACTTTTTTTTTGCATCCAATTTGTCCAACTCGTCTCGTTATATATGATGAGGTTGGATTTAGGGATAGGAGGGATAAAAAAGACTTTGTCTATGAGAATACATTAAAGTTATGTCTACGTCTGTGTCGACATGTGCTCTTTCCTTTTGTAGCCAAAAATCCCATTTTTTTCAGTCTACTCCAGTCAACTCTCTAAAAAGAGTCGTAAAGTTGTGGGAGGAAGTGGTGACGGGGCTCAATTGACTCAGAAAAACTTGCATTTTGATGCAACCTTAGCAATTAGGAAAAATCTAAAGGTTTTCCTCTCTCTCTCTCTCTCTTTTGTGGAGGAATTAATGGAAGAGAATTTGCATTTAACGGAACAAAAAAATTGTGCATCTTGGTTTAAAGATGCATTTTCATCAACAAGGCTGAGGACTTGCATATTTATGATAGTGGTGGAGACTTTTATTGTATAAAAACATTTGAAGAATTTACAAATCTTTATTTAGTCGAGAATTTATTTTAAAATTAGTTTTTTTTCTAGTTAAAAGTCTACCAATTTATGTTTTAACTCCACAGCAAGATATGAGAGCGTGAGTGTATAATGTTGAGAGGCAACGTGCTGCTTTTTTTTAATTGGGGTTTTAAATTAATATCAAATTTTATTATGCAGAATATTTGCATGACTGTACAAAATTCTTTTTTTTGAAGACGTTTGCATAATAAGAATTTTTTTAGTTCCAATTTAAATGAGATTTTTTTATAATTGAAGACAAGTTTAATGAAAGACAAAGGAATTATTTTGGCATGGGCTGAATGAAAAAGTATTAACATATTTACCGAGAAAATTTTATTCTCGACACCTAAACAAAGATGGTTAAAATTATTAAAATTTTAACTTATAATTAATCAAGGTTGCTCATAATTCTGTGAACTAATATTTATTTATTACATTCCATAGTTTTTTAAAATTGTTTTTGTAGTCGTCATCATGTTTAAAGTCGTACGATATAATTGTTACGACTCTCCTCCATCCTCAGGAAATTGATTCTATGTCATGGACTCTTACTGTTTATATTAAATAAATTTTACTATGAATTAAAACTAATTTTATATTGCACAATTATTTTGAAAAGAAATTGCATCGAAATATCATTTAACAAATTGTCTTTCCCTTACTCTAATTTGATGATATTTAATTGATCAGTCTTAATCGATGACTAAATTTCCTATTGAGTAACACAGGAAAAAAAACATCCTCCTCCTTCCTATTTTCTTCTCTTTAACATTTTAAAATCTTCATTAGGCCAACAGGCAATCATTATGTAATTTAACTGTTGTGTTGAACAATTATAAAAAAAAATTATTATCTAGCATTTTTGACTCACATTAATTACAATAAAACTTAATTTGAATTCTCCAACAAAAACCAAAAGCTGTCATCCCCAGTTGGCCATAATTTTGATCATTTTGCCTAATTTTTAATAGTCAAAAGCTACTTGTTTAAATTGTAATTGTACTCTCAACTTAAAAAATGTCTGTAAATAATTTGTAAAAAAGGAAAAAAAAATCATTTCAAACTTTTCTGCTCTCAAGTGCCTCCCTCCTCCATGATAGAAAACTCGAAGAAAAAAAAATGAAAGTAAAAAAGAAAGAAAAACTAAAACTAAAATGGATATTTTATGGAAGCCATTAAACATTAAACTCCAAAAAAAACTTCTTGGCTCTGTACATTATTACCTTTTGAAATTATTATTCTCCATGAAAAAATCCCCCCCCCCCCAAAAAAAACATGGAAATGACAAATAACAAAAAAGATTCTTATTTGTTTTCTCTCTCAAAAAAAATCCCCAACACAAATTTCTGTATTAGCTTACATTAAAGAAAAAAAGTAGATGGAGAATATAAATAAAGTGATATTCATTTTATTTAAAATATTACAGTTACAAAATTTGACTTTATAGCCATTTTTTGGGCTTTGAGTGTCATCTTCTTTTGTACATTTTTTTCCGTTTAAAGTTCAACATGGAGACAGCTTCTAAAGGAAGAGCTTGAATTTCCCATCATTTATGATATTTAATATTTATTTCTCCCTACTTTCCATATCCCCCTTGATCTTGTGAACAGTTCCCCCCTCCCTCCCCTCGTAAATGTCTTGAGGTTTCCCCCCTCCTTTTTTCAACTGGTACAGATAATTCTATTCATATTTCATTTTGGCTGGACAAAAATGACATGAATTGGCATTAGGACTCTTTTTGTATGACCCAATATTTCATTCTTCTTTTTTTTCTGTTGCTTTTTTTTGAAAAGGGGGGAGGGGGTACTCTCTATCCATTTGTAGAATTTTTTTCATAACACTTTTTTTGGGGGCATAAAAAAGAGTCGTAAAAATAGATCCTAGTCTCTCCATTGATTTCTACTTTGCCTCTGTTTTTTTCTGGAGATTGGAGGGACTTGACGAGTGCAAATATTGTTGGCTTTTTCCAATTCCAGGTGAAAGAGGCCACAAGTTTTTAATTGGAGAACTAAATTTAATTATTTAATCTAATTTGTTTTTTTTTGGGTTTGTAAATTAAATATATAATAATCTTTTTATTTTGTTCAAAATCCGTTTTTACCTTGTAAGAGGAGGAGGAGGGGGTCTCCATGTTTATTTTTATGAGTATGATTATGGTTCATTGACTAGTGAAAGTAGTCGAGACTTATTTTCTGCGTGTTCCAATTTAGCACTTGTGTGCATGTATGTAACTTGTATGTTTGGGGAGGGGGGATTGCGTGAGTGGGAACCATTTAGACAATGTGCGTGACACTCTTTTTGGGGAAAAAGTGTCCGTGTCACCAAATCCTGGTCATCGTTTTTTTTATGTTGTTGTTGTTGTTGAGATTGAGAGTACTAAAATAAATTTTTTGTTTATTTTGGAAATGTACGTAGGAAATGGAAATTTGTTTTAAAATGTAGGGCGATTTATGATGATTAATTAAGAATTTATAGTAAAATAATGGAAATTTTAGAAGTTTGATTAAAAATGACATTTTTAATTTTTTTTTAAATGAATTTTTAGGATCATGTCCATCAAACATGTTTGAGTGTGCTGACGAGCAGTGCATTCCGGAGAGCTATAAATGTGACCATGAGATGGATTGTAAAGATGGGTCAGATGAGACCTTGGATCTTTGTCCAGGTAAGAATTTTTGACATTTATCTAATTAATTGCTCATTAATTGCGAATTCTACTGTATTTTGTGACAGTTAATTTTAATTCATAAATTCAGACATTTTAAATATACAATTAATTTTAAACAAATTTTTCACAATTTTTTTTGTCATTTAATAAATTGGAAATTGCACCTACCAATATTTTTTCAAATTCAATAAAAAGAGAAAAGAATTTGTCAAAAATCCTCATTTTTGACAATCTAATCTAAATAGAGAGATGCTTTTATTGAATAAGATAAAAAAGTCCACCATTTTTCCCTCTGTAAATTACACTCCATGTAAAAAAAAGTGGACGAGTGTAAAGTGTTGGCCTTGTTTATCTGGAGGTAGATTCACCACGTTTCTAATCTAATTGTTGAATCTTTTGAAATATTTTGTACGTGTCTCTAAAGTGAATGTGGGTTTGTTTTAATAATTTTTGACAAGAGAGGAAGGCCATACTCGACAGATAACGAGGACGGGACGGTATCTCCATTTCAATAAAGACAAAGTCTTTACCCATTTTAAATATTTCATTTCACAAAAACCCTCCACAATAATCCCCACACACACACAGGCTACTCGTACACGTAGTCAGTTTGTCATTCATCCACTCCATTAAAATTTTATGACACGTTGCATTGCACTCGACTCCCAACTTCTTTTTTTTGTCACAAACCTCTAAAACCCCCGTTCGTTGATCCCTTAAGGAGTCAGGGCAAAAGTTTTTACTTTTTTTTTATTGACTAATTCTTGAAATTCTAATTTTTTTGAACTGATAATAAAATCCTCTTTTTTTGACAAAATGCAGAAATCCGAATTAAAGTTTATAATAATATTTTATTTAAATTTAAATTATGCAAAATTGTTGTGCTGAAATCTGAATTTTTAATGAATTTTGAAAATTTATTTTGCATGGCGGTAGGATACGTAAAAAGAGATTTTTAAAAGGGGAAGAGCCTGCTCCAAGGAGAAAAAGATTTGGGTTTTTGTGTGTGTACACACACAGAGAGAGAAAGAGGATTTATGAGTTGTTGACAGTTGACTGGGGCGCTATCACAATATTTATTTACATGAACATTATGTCAATTGTCTACACACAACATGCCAACATGCCCTCTCCCACTTACATGAGAGGAAACCCCGACATTTTTCACTTGTTTTTTTTTCTTTCTACAAAAACTTTGTCACCCACTTAGACCTTTTCTTTTGTGTCATAAATAAGTGAAAACATTTTTATAACTTTATCCTCCAAAAAAATGGCGGCTTGTGTACTCTCTCACGTCTCTCAATACACTCAATTTTTTTTAATGGAGATGAAATTCTATAAAAAATTTCCATTCATTCTGGATTTGAATAAAAAATAAAAGAGTAGAATTTCCCGATTATTTTTTTGTGGTTTCCTCGATCCACGATTGACTTGTCTCTTTATGGTCATTTTTATTACCTAAAAAACTCATTCAAAACACATCCTTAATTATCTCTACTCTGTAGATTTGGGTGGGCACAATTCACAATTTTGACTGGACATTGGCATTGTCCACACTATTTTTATTATCAAATTAGTTTTTACCTGTAATTTAGTATTGTAATGTAAAATTTTTAATGATTTTTACCTTGAAAAAAATACCTGTAATTAAGAGTCAGAGATTAATTTAGTACAGTCAAAACATTTAAAAATGTGAGTCCACAAAGAGGATACAGATTTAGACATTATACATTAGACAGAGTAAAAAAAGGAGGAGGAAACGAGCTGGAGAATTCAAGTGAAGGCCTTCCACGTTTTCCATTCATAAATCAAGTTGCGATTGGAGTTAGAGAAGAGGAGTTTGTTTTTTTGGTTGTCTGGAAAAGCTGGATAAAATTTATGCCAACTCGAAGGTTGAGACTTGACAAGAGGAATTATCTGAAGATCGGTGTCTGCGGCCTATTTTTTTTAGCTGTGTGTGTGTGTGTGTGTTGTGACGAGTTATGTCCTGTCGGGGGAATTGTCAGGGAGAGTATGGGCTATGCCATGTGTACATTATTGCATTGCATTGACTATTCAGCTTATTACATTTTGTGTATCTTGTTTGATATTATTACCCCAAACCATTTTATACCCGTGTCCCACTTTCCCCAAAATCCAAGACCACATGCCCTCTCTCTATTTTCCTGACTTGAGATTTACGTGCCTCAAAAAAAACTGTTTTTGGGAGGGAGAGGAGTCTCAACTCGATGATCATCATGTTGGGTTTTCATGGCATTAGACTTTGTGTCGAGCTGTCATTGTCATTACCTTTGTAAAATGTTAGGATTCAACTGATACAGAGCGGAGGGAAGAGCACGTCCTTGTCATACATTTTCCTCGGCCAAAACTACCTCTATCCATTTTAGTTCTGTACAAGGAGAAATTGCAGAGTAGACGAAAAAAATGGAGATTTTTTGGGGGAGAGTAGTAGAGAATATAATTTATTGGTTTAATATTTTTCTTATCGTCTCTCTCTCTCTCTCTACAATGGAGAGGACATGCATGGAGTACCCACAAACTTTTTTTTTTATTATTCATCTTTGTGAACATCTCATACATCTTTCTCTTGATCCCTTTTTTCAAATATTCTTCCTTTCAAAGACATTATCCATTTAAGACTATTTTTGGGAATAAATCAATGACTTTTTTTTATCGATTTATTATTAATCTTTTTTTTCATAATATTTCTAAAAATCTTTCTGGAATTAGACAAGTGTCACTAGTCACTGGTCACTGTCCCCACAATTTTTTAAATAATTTAATTAAGATTGAAAAAAAGTTTATTAGTCTTGGAATTAATTTTGGGATACTTAAAGTGTAGCTTGTGGTTGTGGTTATTATTTATTAAATGGAAAATTCCTTGAGATTTGAGGATGAGTAATAATTCAGGATAATTATTCTTTACATTGTTAAGACCCTTGTCTAATAATTATGTTTAAAATGTTTATTTGTTCAACCTCATCTCCTCCTCTTCTTCTTCCTCTCTCTGATGTAATCTCTGGTCATGTTAGAGACTGTACATGTAATTTTTTAGAGGAGTGACAAGTTAAAGCCAAACAGACACTTGCACAAGACAATTACAATTGAAGAAGGGAGAGAGAGAGGAACGTCCGCACCCGCCACTTTTTCCATTCCTAAAAGTTCAACTGGGGAGATTAAGCTGTCAACCTTTTTTTTCTGGGGTGAGAAAACAATCATAAATAGTCCCACAAAAAAGTATCTCCCCCCCTTCTCCTCTCCTCTTCTCTTTAACTTTAACGACTCTGTGAAAAAATACAACTGGCCATAGACATGTTAAATTGGATTTTCTCTCTGGAATGACCTCAAGATTCTCTCTGTTGACTCTATCCTGGACAGGAAAATTTTTCCAATGGGAATTTTTTTGAAGTCATTGTTGAGTCAGTCCCTTAGAAATTTCATTCATATTTTTTTTACTATAAATTATTTGTTCCTTGGAATTCATTCTAAAATTTAAATTTAAATTAAATTTCAAAAGGTCAAGTGACTCAAGTGCATTTAATTTTGATTTCATCACTCAATCCAAATTTCACACCATCAACTTTGACCTCTAATAAATTATGAATTATCCCAAATTATTATATTATTTTTTTTACGCAACACATTTTAATTAATTTAATGTTTATTTAAAAGTGTAAATAACAATTTTATTTGTGTATCGACAATCTTATCAAACTTCAAACAAGAGAAAAAAAAATTTGATCCTTAAAAGCTTTGTCGGCATCCCTTTTTCATCGACTCTGTTTAATTTTCTCTTTTTGTTATTTACAACTGGGGACTTTACAAGTCCCACAAAGGAGGGGAGAGTGAGGGGAGAGGGCGGGGGGGGGGGGGTAAAGCCATCCATCAAATTTGGGCCTTTTATTTTCTCTCGTGTATTTTCTATTTGAATTCAAACATTAAGGATTATCATCTTTGATGAGGTTCTTGTGTGGTAGAGAGAAAATCTCTAAAACCTTTTCCCCGTAAAAGTGGAGGGGGGGGGGGGAGTTTGGGGGGGATTCAATTTGAAACTAATTTGCAATTCAATTTGCAAAGGTTTTTAGTCTCCCCGCCAATCCACCAAATGTTGAAAGGGAAAGGGCTAATAAGTCAAGACTTTTTTTTTGATGGAAGATGAGCTCTCTGTTTTATCTGTGGGGACTGGAGGAGGAGAGGAAGGAAGATTAATTTGTAGTTTATTGAGAAATCTTTTGAGGAAAAACTATGTTAGACTCTAGAATCTGTAGGATGATGAATTAGATGGGGAAAAAACGGGCTTTTTGGGAGAGGGAGAGGAGGAGGGAGTCCCCCTCTTTCCATTATTATAATTTTTTGTATGAAAATACAGGGAGATACGAGAACTCAAGAGCATCTCCTTTTTTTGAGTGCTCTTGCTCTTGCAAGAGCAAGTCTTTTTTTTGTGTTGGGTTTTTGGCCCTTTATGGGGGAGTTCACCCAAGTGAAAATTTCATTTCTTTTAGCTATAATTACTTCTTTTGTGGGATTTCAAATGCCAAAACATTAAAACAAAAGAAATTCGAGGCTTTCTCTTTAGGAGAGAGAGAGAGAGGCGATGACAATGATTACAAAAATGGAAAACTATTTATGGCATTTTAATCTCAAACTTTTTTTTATTTAAGACAAAAGAAAGTGAGAGACATTTAAAAAAGTGCAAAAAAATTCTTGCACATTTTTTTTGACCATGTGATGAGAATATTTGTAGTCATTTTTTTTTAATTAAATGTTTTAATTTACATTTTTAATAATAAATCAAAAAATGAATTGAATATTATTTAAAATAAAACAAATTGAGAAAAATGACTATGGTTTGTGTATAATTATCATGAATAATTTACACGTGTACGTATAAGTACCGTAAAACATAATTTAATACTTTTTTTTGAAAAAAAAGGACAGAGTAATTATTGGTTTTAAGAGAAATGATTGGAAACTTTGAAAAAAGGTCCCAAAGAAAAAACAAAAGGGGGGCCTTGAAAACTACGGAGTAGTACGGAGAAAATATTCAAACAAGTTTCTTTAACAGTTTTAAAAGAAGAACCAATAAGAAAAAAAATCTCTTGAAAATAAAGTTTAAGAAAAAAAGAAGGAAGATCATAAATAAGTCATTCCTTTCCTTCCTAAGAAACAAGAACAAAAAAGTTACCAAATAAATTTTTTTTTTAAAAAAAAAGTAATGGCTCCTCTTTCCTTTTACAGGGAAGAGAATAAAGAAAAGTTTTTAAATTTTTTTTTGTTAAAATTACAAGGAAACTTGATACAGTATATTACTCGTACACAATATAATTTTGTTCTCCATGTTTTTTTTCTTCAAATGGAGTGGCGAGACGGTAGACATTTTTTGAATTCAAATTAAATTATTATTTTGTACATATTAGACAATAAAAATAATAAACTTTTCTCCATTTTTATTATTCGGAGGCTGAGGCTACCTCCACGGTATTTTGTTACAGTGGAGGGAAATAGAAATTAATTAAAAATATTTAAATTGATTTTTTATGGATCAACATTTACAATTTGGAGACACTTAAAAATTTCTTAATTTTCTCTAACCATATAAAAATTTATGTTCTATTAAAAAAAACAAGCCCGTAGCCCCGTAATTTTTGCATGTGATAAAAAAAAACACGAGGCTTTATTTTTTAATAGGGGACATGAATTAGAATTGCAAGAGAAAAGTTGAGTGCGTAACTAAACAGAAAAAAATGACAATAAATTGTCAAAATTATTATTCTACGCACCTTATCTAAAAGTTTATTATTAATTTTCAACAAAAAAAATTTAATAATGGCGATTCACTAAATTAAGCACTCGAGTTCATTTCATTTGTCTATATTTTATTAATTAAAAAAATTCAGAAACAAGAAAATTAATTTTTTTTAAAAAACTGAAGAGAAAAAAAATGGAAGTCTATGAATTAATGATAAATTTATTATTAAATTAAAGTTTCATCAAGACTTCAAGAGAGACACAAAAATGGTAAAAAAAAATATTTTGAGTGGTACGTGTCAAGGCCAGCCAATAGTAAAAGATTCGAGTCTAATATTTTACCAGCCACCAGCTCAGTGCTCAGTGGAATTTCTATAGAAAAAAAAGAGAACAAGTTTTCAAAGAAAATGGACGATTACATTGAGGAGGGGAGGAGGATATAACTAAGAATTAAGTGAATGGTTTTAATAGACTTGATAAATAATTTAGTGACTTGGTTACTAAAATGTCCATTCCCATGCCCAATCATCACGCACACTCGACACTTGTAAACATTTTATGTAAGACTCAATGTAAACCAATTACACATCCCCAGCTCATCCTCATCTTCATCTTGTCTGGGGATCCAACTCCATGGAGTTGGATCAGAAAAAAAACAAGTAGCCAAAAAGAAAAAAAAAGTTAATTTGTAATCGCACTTTGAGCCTTCATACTTAATGTCATGTCATTAGTGTCATCTTTACAGATGTGCAATCACAAAAAAACGAGTTTGGAAGGCTCATCTTCAAATCTTTTTTTTTGGTCGATAATGTAACAAGAGTCCAATTCCCTTTATTTTTTTTCGTGGAAAATACGAAATGGCCCTCTGTCATATTTTATTAAAATACTAATTAAATTTATATCACTTGATTTATAATTCCTCCTTTAAAAAGAAGATAATGAAGTTTAAGTTTATGACTGTTTATGTAGAAAAGTAAATTATAAATTATTTGACATTTAAATTCACCCTCTTTAATATTTAAAATGATTATTTGTGTCTCCACAATAAAATGTTTCATTAAATAGGATAATAAATTAAGATTATTATTTTATGCGTACAATTTTAATTGTTTCAACTCTTTTCAAATTGGATTAAATATTTACATAGCGTTATTTTACATGTACAAGTTCAAGCGAGGAATGGCAAGTGGCAAATGTGTGAATTTTAATAGGACATTAAAAATGATCATTATGATTATTTTAAATTACTTTGCCAAAAATGTGGGAGGCCTTTTACGACCACTACCACGTCCAGTCCATTCTGATAAAGTCAAACTTGGTGTAGTTGTAGTGCAAATATTGTGCAGGTCAAATTCACCGTTTTTTTGCACATTACAAAATAGCGAGGGAGAGGGGGGCAATGGTCGTAAATTTTAATTGTGCAAAAAAAAGAAAATATATTTTCACTGCATTGCAGTTGAACTTTATTTTTCAAGTGTAGAATTTAAATTTATTAAATAAGTATCCACTTTAATAGAAATTAATCATTTTAAATTTAAATTTACAAATAAAATTGTCACATGACTTTTATCCATGAACCTTAAATATTTCATTCATTTAAAAAAACAGCCAAAATAAAGTATGTCAGGGAGTGTCATTGACAGCGTGTCATAGTCATACGACAAAAATTTTTTTTTGCACAATTACAAAAGTTAAAGCCTACAATTTAATTGGCTTAATTTTTTTTGACGCGAGTAATAAACGACAGTTAATTTAAACAATTTTTTTTTCTCTCTCTCTGGCCAAGACCTCAAGGCTGTCTCACGCTCGTCTCCTAAAATAATTGAAGGATATTCAACCCTCATTTAAAAACTACACGAGAAGTTAAAATATCATTTAAACTTGTAATATATTTTGTATTGCAAAAAATCTGCACATGTAAAAAAAATTCACTGGTACTGGTATTCAATACTACACGTTGACGGGACATGTGACATGTATTAAGTGACACGGGGACGAAGATAAAAAAAAATGTCGGGAAATTTTTTTTTCATAACCTCAAATTACTCGTCATTTGATACTTGCAAAATATCAAATAGATAAAAAATAATTAATTGTAAATTATTTTTCTTGCAAAATATGAAACTAAAAATATGACACCATTCTCAAAGTGTCAAATTAAATTATGACAATAATAATTTTTAACAAAAAATGATTAAATTGACAAATATCACTCAATAAATTTTATCATGACCGAAGGCACAGTAAATTTTAAATGGATGATCCCATTGGGACTTGTAATATTTCACCCAGCCTCATTTTCCACATCCAGTAGTCAATAGAGACTGACCTACCTACTAATTATTCATTGAAAATCCTTTGAAAAATTTCCCTTATTTTGAACAAGGCCCTTCAAAAAAGGTTTTTGTGGTATTTACATGCTAGACATTTTCTCAATTTGTAAATTTCTAATTTACATTTTACACTGAGAGAGGCCTATTGTGCATTTGTTTGATGTTGGGAAAATTGTACAAATGTGAAAATCATGTGGTTTTTTTTTCTCCTACAGTAGGAGAGGCAACTAAAAAGAGACTTGTGTAGTTTTATGGAATCGTGGTCCATTTCTGGAGAGAGGGTAACCATGTAAAATTTAAATAATTGGCCCACAGCCTTTCTGCTACATTACACCCCTCCCTGTGGTTTTCTATCTAGAAGTCGCCTTTGTACACAATGGAAATTGAGTTGAAATAAGAGTCCGATTTAATTCAAACCCAGCATCAAATTCTCATCTCAGGAATGACCTCGTCCCTCTCTCTCTTGTGGATCATTTTCAAATTCTTTTTATTTTTCTCTAAATTATTAGCACAGCCCTCTTTCTCTTGTTACATTGTCCAAAAAAAGACCTTTTGCAATTTGAGCTAATTTTTTATGGCTCAAAGATTAAAATTTATTTTGTTTTTTACTGGTACGAACAAATAAGTCATTTTTCCTTGTATGGGAGTAACGGGGCTGCCAATTGGATGAAAATCCAATTTGTCTTTTGAATTTAAAAACAGTAAAGTACTAAAGTAGCAGAATTAAATTGTAAAATTAAACAAAAACTTTATTGTGTCTTTTTAGTAGACTTGAACTTGAGTGAGGGTAATTAAGAATAATAAAAGTTAATCATCTTTCATCATTTTACTATTTAGTATATAAATGAAAGGAGAAGAAAGGGATTATTAAATGAAATTTGTTTGGTTGTAAATTTCAATACAAAATTAATTTTAAATCTCTCTTTTCATTTTGACCTACTCTCAAAATTTCCCCAATACTTTTCAAAATGGAAAAACTCAAAAAGGGATTTTGGAGTTGAGCTTGAGAGTTTTGGCCTATTGAAAATTTGTCTTGTTTATCAAAAATTGAGACTTTGAAAATTGAAACAAAACTCAAGGGCTAAAGTTGAAATTGGGATTCTCTTCCTTTTAGAAAACAAGGAATAGAATTTGGGTCGAGAGAGGATTTTGAATACAATTTTTCATTTGGGGGAGGGGGCCATGCAAAAGCAGACTCAATTCACAAAATATTCCTGTCAACTCTCCCCGTCCTCATTCTTCAAGAGAACTAATAAAGAAGGAAGAGGAGGAGGAGAAAGGAGGGGTGTGAAAAGCTGGAGAAAATCTCTTTTCTCCAATTGTCTACAACTTGAGAGCTTGAAATTTGTCCATGAACGTGTTTATCATGTTCCTCCTCGTCTCCAAATAGGCTTACTTATTTTACTTTGAGAATGAGTGCACAACAGGAAGAGAAAGCACGGCAGAATTTTTTTTTTCATCTCGTCAACTCCCCAGTGTCTCCTTTCTTCTTTCTCTCTATGCGTCATATTTACTCAAGAAAAAAAAACAGAAATCAACGCCCCTTTTTTTACGTGGAGAAAGTTTTTTTCTAAAATTCTTTTTATTGTTTTAAAATCCAACAATTATTACACTCCACTGTAAATTACATGACTTTAAAGTTTTTTTTTGTATTTCTTCAAAAAAAGAAAAAGAAAGTTTAAGGAATTGGAAAGGGCCCTTAAAAAAAGAAAGTTGTATCTGTATTTTTGGCTCAACTTTCTCCAGAAAGACTTTTTTTTTCCTTTCATGCCGTAAGCTCAACTAATGGAACTTAAGTTGGCATCAAGAGACGGTTGATAGACAGAAAGAGAAAGTATTTTTTTAAGACTTAAGCTCTCTATCTCTACTCTGTAGATCACACAAGACGAGAGAGAGAGAAATTGTTAGAGTAATTCTTTCTCTTCGTCTCCCAGAATTTTAGATAACACTCCCCCCCCCCTCTCTCTCTCTCTTTCAAGCTTAACCTTAACGGTTGTCTTGTATTTACGAAAAACTTTTTTGACTTTTAAGAAAATGATAGAGAGAAAGTGTACAAAATTTTTTTTTATCCTTTGATTTTTGCGAGGAAAAGTATCTACATTAAATTTAAAGAGAGAGAGAAAGAGTGAAAGTGAGGAAATGAGAACATTTTTTTTGAAATGTTCCCCTTGTACATTTACAAAAAAGAGAAAGTTGAAGGTAGAAAATATCGAAAATGGAGAATAAGTTGATTCTATTGATTTTCATTGAGGATCAAGTGACGGGGAAGAGTTATGATAGTGCAGCTTTTTGGGAGATGTACATCTCCAAAAGCTTTGTATGTCCCAAAATCGAGAGGGAGAGCAGAGAGAGACTTTCATCTCGCATCCTTTTCAAAATGAAAAGGGAAAAGTGTAAAGAATTTTTCTCTGTATCTGTAGCTCTTCTCATCCCAGTTGTACTTTCTTGGTTTCTTCTTTTTTTTTTGAATTTGGCTGGGAGCCGCAAAGTTTGGTGACGTGTAAATGCGAGATGCGTAGAGGGGTTTACATGCTTTATCTCTCTCTCTCTCTGAGAGTTATGCCATATATGTCATTGTCAGTGTACATTTGTATTCACAAATCTCCCCTCTTTTCTTTCCCTTTCTCCTCCTCCCCTTGGGCTCCTCCAAACCATTTTTAAACATAAATGCCTTTCACCTCTTTTCTCCCAATTTTACTGTACGGACTACGGAGGAGAGAGCTGTGAGCCATGCCCTGTCGTGGCTACGCATTTTTCAAAAGGGACAAGTGGGCTACGTGACCCCTCGTAAATTTTGGGAATTGGAATTGAGATTCAAATTTAAATTTAAATTTGAATTCAAATTCTTTCCTTTTTTCCCATTTCAAAAAAAAATAATCAAAATCACGCTCTTTATTTTTCACTTGTAGCTCTAGCCTTAATTGAAAAAGGTAAATAAATTGAGTTGACTAATTTAAATTAAATGAATGTCGAAGGAATTTGTTTACAAATTCCATTTTACATGAATTGTGTATTGTGTGTACAGTGCATTGTACACAATTACACAATGCACAATGTGCGTGCACGCGTGTACAAAAATGCGAGATGTAAATTACGCACAATTTTCTATTTTCCATTTCATTGTAAATGCTCTCCATTTTATGACGTCTCATCCATTTCATTTTTTTAAATTAACTGTAATCACGACAAATTGATTACAGTTAATGGTTAATGTTCCATATTTTGAAATAGACTCCACGTGTTTTATTTCAAAAAAAAAATTAAATTGAAATGTCCAGAAAATTGTCCATACAACAAAAAAACTCGCATTCTTTTTTGACAAAAGGAACAAAAAAAAGTTATAAAAAGTTTTTGTATGAAAATTGTACATATAAAAAAAAGATAATGACAGACAACTCGTAAATGTTGGTTATATTGTTAAATAATGTTTTTTTTATTCATTTTAAATACAAAAAAAACCCCCAGAGGGGCTGGGTTTTAGTACCTGCCTTCATGGAGAAGCCAATGAGATTGAAGGAACATCATACGTTTAATCTTACCATGACTATTATTTTAACATGTGTTTCCTCCCCTCCCCCCTTCTCACAGGCACAGTGCACAGTAGGACTGACGGTTTTGAGAAAATCAAGACCCAAACCCAAAATCTTCAGAACCGACCCAAACCCGACCCGGGTCCAATCATTTGTCTAGACCCAACCCAACCCGACCCGAACCAAGGTTTTTTTCACCACCACATGAGTACAAAAAACTTGAAAATCGTATGACGACAAATCACAAATAATACCTACTAATTT
>JAQIVZ010002890.1:0-17247 GCA_034700945.1 Arrhopalites spinosus | reverse complement strand
GCCATCTACACGGCCTCCTTCCTCACCACAATTTCATCCAATGGGAATTTGTACATTCGAAAATATTCCGATTTTAAATTATATTCCTATCACGTCTTCACTGTCAATAAGACGCCATTTTATGCCCTCTATTTTATCAAGGTTACAGGTCAACTTTTGTTAGCCGTTGAGATATTTTAATAATTATTTTTGGGCAGGATCTAGACTCAGAAGATGGGAAAGAGCTGGTAAAAAATGGGAGGAAGTACTTCAGAAATTATTTGGATGCCTTCAATAAGGTCAATGTCAAGGGGTCAAAGTTGGCCTTTCTTGTAAGTTCAGACTCTCTGTCTAGTGTTGTTGACCTGGGGTTCAAAGAGTCAACGTTGTTTGCAATGAGTGGTGAGTACAGTTGGAAAACAAAGGATGGCCCCGTCCTCAAACAAAAATCACCGTACAAGGAACCTTTGACCTTTCGGTAATGAAGTCAAAATTAAAGGCCCAAGAAATAATTAAATAGATAATTGAGATTATTTTCTATGTAGGATTGTCATGTTAATTGAAAGAGGATTAAATAAACGTTATTGGGCCGAGTATGACAAACGGCGTGACATGACCCTTGTTCATCACGTTGACAGACAATCGGAGGGGTCACAAGGTCAAGTTGAATTAATTCAATTCAGTTTATTTGAATTGAAAACTGCTTTCTTTTTATTGACTGGCGGATATTTTTTGTGTCTTTTGGTTCTTTTGGTCGAGCGACAATTTTTAAATGGTAAGGGAAGTCAATAATTTTATTTATCTTTTTCTGTTTAATTTTAATGTCAATTATTTAATTATGATAACGATTTTAAGTTATTTAAATGGAGAGAAAAAACAATAAATTTATTGTCACTGCTATGAAAATACATAGTTAGCCAACGCAGGCTCAGTAATACAGACACAATTCTTTACTAATATATTTTAAACTTTTCTAAATAGCTGTAGACTATTGTTGTTGACTATTATATATATGGTTATTGTAAATTACACACGATCCCCGAAGAACTGTTAGAACAATATTTTCAATTGTAGCTTTTGGGATCCTAAATCTTGTTCTAAAACTTTCAAAGAAATTTGTAATGGTTCCTCTTGAACCAATCATTAGTCCTAAAACTTCGGTATTTTTCACGTTCAGTCTAAAGCTAAGGTTAATGATGCAAGGTTCAAAGATTGACTTTTTCTCCTTGTCAACATCAATGGGCTGAGTATCATTTTTCTCAAATCCAATTGTGGGATCAATGATGACAGCATCTCGTGATTGGCGGTCGATGAGGATAATGTAAGCTACTCGATTGTTGCCATTGTCGTCGACACAATGAATTTCTTCAACCACTTCATGATCTGAATGGCTTGTCTTCAGGGCGTCGGTTATGATGGTCATCACTTGATTATGACGAAGGGTGATGAGAAGGTTCCCGTGGTCGCATTCGCCAAGGATGTGTGCGAGACTTTCTAACTTGCCGCAATGCCTGCTAGCAGACAGATCCGTGGAAACTTGACGGCGGGAACCTAGCATTGGTCACTTCGCCATTCATTTTTAACAGTGTGGTCCATTCACCAGATGACAAGCCCTCTTTGTTAAAGAGCCATTTGTTGGCGTAAGGTTGTTCCTTGAAGAGTATTACTCCTTTCCCTCTAAATTTGTAGCCCGTAGTCCAATCTTCAAATTCTCTAAAATAAAGTAAGTTTCAGTAGTAAAATGAATTTCGCAAATTCTTTTTATTTCCACCTGGCAGTGTGAAGTCCAAATTAATTTAATGGATTTGGAACATAATTAAAATGTCAATAATTAAACGAAGTTGAAAATGGATTAATAAAATATTGCACATGAATTTATCCCAATTTAATTTAAAATACTAATTTCTTAAAGTGAACCATTTACGCCACTTGGTTGTGGAGTGTGCTTGACATTTTTTTTCTACTTCCAGCTGGGGTTTACAATGATGGCCATTACTAGTCTCATAATTTTATTAAAATTTTCATTATTAGGAGGAATTCAAAATGAAATTTCATATAATTTTTTTTGCAGTTTATCATTTAACGTACTACGAAATTTTTGTGAAGAAATTAGAAATGGCGGTGAAATTCTAGTTTCAAATGTCAACCATTCTCGTTACCACAAAGATTCTACAAGTCGTGACGTCATAAATTATTTTTCCGTCACGTGGTTTCACCAACCAGAAAATTTGCTCGTTAGACTCTTCTTGGTGGAAATGGAGTTGGAGTTGGAGCGGCGGGAAATTTTAAACGAATTAAATAATGCAAATTATTTTCAAAACGGACCAATATTTTTAATCAATTTGCCCAACCAAGTTAACCCATCAAATTTAACTACAATTAACGGAAACGGATCATCAACTTGTGATGAAAAAAATTCAAATTCTTTAATTGACTTGTCCATAATTTTTATAGTCAAGTCACCCGCCAAAGAACCGCCTCAAAAAGTGGAATTTTATTATTTGCAAAAAATTGACCATCAAATTAAATTGAATTTAATTCCCCTTCTTAATTTCATGTCTCCCAATAAAAAAGGAAGGCGGGAGATTTCATTGTTTAAATTATCGCAATTTATTTTAAATGAAAATAATCACAATTTTTTCACTGGTCAAAATTTAAAATTTATTGCAATGGTTAGTTAACTAAAATTAAATTACTCAAATATCTTAATTAAAATGTAAATTTTAACAATTATTTATTTTCAAGGAACACGATAATTCCGCACCTCTCGTTAATTTAACGACGGAAAATGGCGTCAATTTCATAGGGAGCTCGAGTGTCTCTGTCCAAGATTTGCAATTTATGTTCAATTTCACGTAAGTTTCTCATTCAAAAATAATTGTCAAAAATAATTGTCAAAAATATTGTGAAACATTTGACCTCTACAGTTACACGGGGGTCATCGGAAGTGGGTACATTTCACCGAAGGATGAAGAAACAGTAGAAAACAACACAAAAAAAAATGAAACAGCACTAGGAGGAATGGCCCGCCAAATTTTGGAGGGGGAAGGCGACATTTGCATTTCTCCGTTTTCTGCCTACGGTAACAGAGCCACCTACCTTCATTTCCTTCCTTCTACTCACTACAGAACGCAAGTCTATTAAAATTAATTACTAATTAAAAAGTCTATTAAAGTTAATTGTTTACAGTTTATAATATCCACTTGATACGACTTAAATGAAACTCGAAATATTACACAAAATTTAAATTCTCCGCGCTCATTTTTTCCCCTTTAATCCACTAGGAGCCACGTCTATTTCCATCAACCGTCCCTCACATTGGCCCGCAATGTCCTCACAATGCCCTTCACCAAACTTTCTTGGCTCTCTTGCGCCCTTCTATTGGTCGCCATTTTGCTTTTCAAAATCTTGACTGACTCCCATTCAAGGTCACGGGTCAAGTCAATAGACGTCAGTGAACAAATTGTGTGGGTGGCGTCATTGGTGTGTCAACAAGGATTTCTAGCTGGCGATGGGACCCACAAAAGTATTTTGTCGCTGATTGGGCTAATGGCGAGTTTTGTATTGTACGCCATCTACACGGCCTCCTTCCTCACCACAATTTCATCCAATGGGAATTTGTACATTCGAAAATATTCCGATTTTAAATTATATTCCTATCACGTCTTCAGTCTCAATAAGACGCCTTTTTATGCCCTCGATTTTATCAAGGTCAGAGATCAACTTTTATTAACTTTAGAAGTGGTGTTTCTCTCATTAATTATTTTTGGGCAGGATCTAGACTCAGAAGATGGCAGGGAGTTGGCGAATAATGGGAGGAAGTACTTCAGAAATTATTTGGATGCCTTCAATAAGGTCAATGTCAAGGGGTCAAAGCTGGTCTTTCTTGTTAGTTCAGACGGTCTGTCTGAAGTCATTGACCTTGGGTTCAACGAGTCAACGTTGTTTGCAATGAGTGGTGAATACAGTGGGAAAACGAAGGATGGCCTCGTCCTCAAACAAAACTCACCCTACAAAGAACCTTTGACCTTTCGGTAATGAGCTCAAAAATTAAATGTCAAGAATTAATTAAATAGATAATTAATTGGAAATTTTTTTTCGTATAGGATTGTCATGTTAATTGAAAGAGGATTAAATAAACGTTATTGGGCCGAATCTGACAAACGTCGTGACATGGCTCTTGTTCATCATGTGGACAGACAAACAAAGAGGTCACAGGGTCAAGTTGAATTAATTCAATTCAGTTTATTTGAGTTGAAAACTGCTTTCTTTTTATTAAGTGGCGGATATTTTTTGTGTTTTTTGGTTCTTTTGATCGAGCTCCAGTTTTTAACATCTGGAGTTCGTCAAAATGATTTCAATTTAATGGGAATTTAGTTATCTTTCTTGTATTTTAATGTCGATTAATTAAATTAAGTTTCAGTGACAAAATGAATTTTGCAAATTCTTTTTTTGCACACGGTACTCGAGTCTTTTATGCAACTTTCTTGTTTCTTTTTTTTTTTAGAAAATTCGCTCAAATATTTATTCAGAGTAAAAATTAATTTCAATTAAATATTTTTAATTAAATATTTTTGTCTGTTGCAAACTTGTTTCATAAACAAACTTTTTTAATGAAAATACATTTGAAAAAAACAAAAACAATTGGCAAATTTTCAGGTTGACCAATGAAATTAATTGGAAGAATTTTGTTTTTTAAAATGAAAATAAACAAAAATATAAAAAATAAACTTAGTTAAAAATTTCGATGTGACTTTATTTAACTACCTTGCCATTCCCCAAATTTAATTAAATTTTCCAAAAAAAGTTGGGTCACTGTGAGCTTTTTCAAGCCACTAAGAAATTGAAGTCCATTCAAAGCATTTAATTTAAATTACGGCTGTCACAGTTTTGACAACTGAGTTTTCGTATTAAATTAAAACAAGATCATCAATCTACAAAGTAACATAATGCTGACCTTACGTGACCTCCACTACAATTTTTTGACCTTTCGCCTCTGCTCTTGGCTCAACATATATCCTATGACTTTTGACGGACAAACCGGCCAAATGGGACTGGAGCAATCAATTTGGAGACGTGTCATATTCAAATCATGGCAATTTGGAGCGTTAACTCACGCCCTCTATGTTGTAGTGCGGACACTCCAATCAACTTTATTTGACCTCCAAGTAAATCAAAATGAGGTCAAGTCAGAACTCAAACCCATGATGTGTGCATTGTCAGTCGCTTTCACTGTATTGAACTACGCAGTCTATGAAATTGCCAATAGATGGCCTGAATTGAATGTCAAGTTGTTTAACCAATTCTTCAATTTAAATGGTAATTTTTCTCACTTTTTGACCTCTGACCTCTGCATTTAGCCGAGAATTTTAATTTTCAGACATGACCACACACATAACGGCATCTGAACCAGAACCAGATCCAGAAGCTCAAATGGAACCACAAGAAACCGAACCAAAGAAAGAAAAAGGAGGAAAAGACACAAAAACTGACCTTGACCTGAGGTCAAAGTCAATAAAAGAGCTCTTAATTTGTAACTTTTCTCTCATGATGGGCCCAGGGGTGGGAAATTATGTGATAATGTACATGTTCGACTCAACCCTCCCAATTCTATTAACTTCAAGTGTACCCCAACAATGGCAAAATCCCTTGACCTTGCTGACCTGCCTGACCCTTGACACAGCATTTTTTTCCTATTATCTGGCATACGGCTACTACGGCATCTACTTCATCTTGTCATTCCTCGAAACATTGACTCACAATCTCAACGCCCTTTCCAGGTAAAATTGCAGGGGCTTTCTTGTCTTTCTAAAGCAAACGGGGTCTAAAAAATTCGCAATTTTTTAAATTTAGACGGGAACAAGAGGTCACTGACCTGGAAGTTGCAGAAGGAATAAAACAAGTACAGAAATTGAACACGGGGCTCCTCTTTTTCAATGTTGGGTTCGCGCATGTGAGTTACATGCTAAAATTGGCTTGTCTGGCCACGGCCATTGCGGGTGGCTACGGGGTCATAAGGTTAAACAAGACAAACGTGCCCTTCACTCTCGTCTACATGGCCATCAGTGTGGACGCCGCTGTAGGCTTTTTGGGAATGTTCAACTCCGCTTATGAAATCTCGATGAAAATTGAACAACTCAAATTAAATTTTGGATTAAAGTCCCTACTGGAAGGGCCTCTAGAGAGGAAATTGTGTAGGGTGACCCTGCAAGGGATTTGGAATGGGGGCATCAAAATTGGATGGGGGGGGGGTACTTGGAAAGGGAGTCGACTCCCAATTTTGTTGATTTCATGCTACAAAATATTGTCGACTTACTCCTCACATTTTAAATAGAATTTGATAATTAATGCATGCAATTAAATTACAGTTAATTTACTTCATAATAATAATTATTATTATTATGAAGTAAATTAAATAAATTTATAATAAATTTAATTATTAAATTTATTTGGCGGGCATAATTAAGTGTACAGAGGCCATGAAAACGTTGTGGTGAGTCACCATTGGTGACCTGGGCTCAAACATGGTGTCCATTCCCTCAAAAACACGTGCCGACAAATGTGAGGGCAATAAAATGGGATCATTGAAAAGAGTAGAGGGATAAAATAAATGGAAGTACATGACAACACTCCCTACTGGAACAACCCAATATTTAATTAAATGCATGGTGGGCCACCATTGGTGGCTTCTCGGACTTAAATTAAATAATAATTTAGTAATAAATAACTTAATATTTTATATAAAAATCTTACCAGGCCATGACTCATCTCTTCCATTTCATATCTAAAGTAAAACCGCCCATTTTAAATTGATATTTTAAATTAACGAGGCCATTCAAATAACCTTCAATTCTTTGCCAAGCAACGCAAGTACACAAACTCCTCCATTTTAAAAGCTACACATTTTTGACAGGAGTCAAATTTTTTTCCGCTCTACCTAAAAACTCTCTTTGCCAAACTTGACATTTGACATCATAAACGTTTTGATGATGGCAGGGCAAAGTTCAATATTAAATGTGTGTCTGTCTCTAGTGACAATTTTATTAATTACTCCTGTGGTGAAATGCGCCATTGAGTTTAATCACCACAATGAAAGTGAGGGGGCGCCAAATGTGAAAGAGTTGTTAGAGAATGTGACTCAAAATAGTTACATTTTTGCAGTGGACTTTGACGCCATGTTTAATCCAATTGAGTTGGACGCCCCCGTGGTGATAAATAATGCGCTCAAAGTGAGAGTGACGTTGGAGTGAGAGGAAATGTTAAAATGGTTTTGGGTATTTGGAGGAGTGAAAGGAATTGACTTGATTAAATTAATTTTGTTAGCACAGTTCCCTCTTACACAAATTCAAATTATTCAACAAATAAATAGTGTTTACGATGGACTTGTTTTGTTTTTACCATTCACAAGTATTCAAAATGTTAGTCATTTTAGACAGGTACCAAAGGAACCTGTTTTCGACATTTATTTTTATAGGCAATTGCCTTTCCAAAAAAACCCCAAAGCTCTGGATCACATTATGGGTCTTGTGACACGAATAAGCTCGGACATGTTGTTAACAGTTAATTTGATTTTGATAGGTCAACAAGATGAACTGACGAATCACAAAAATTTCAAAGAATTTTCAATTTCTTTTGCCTATCCAAATTTGACCCAAGGTCTTCATGTTCCTTACTCCTGTTCACACAATACTCGCCATCTTGTTTCATGTCGGAAAGAAACCGTAATGGTGCTGAAAAATGCGCACAAGTCACAACCTAACAATTTTATATATTCTACTGAAGAATCGGATTTGGCGCTGTTGAGACATCCAATCCTACCATTTGATCATCGAGCCTGGGCCAATAATTATAATTTGGAATCATTCCCTGGTTCCCTGGGAAATTTCATTTTTTCCCATCCCAATGCCACGTGGTTAACTGTTTACTTTGACGGAGTGGACCCGGGTGTGATGAAATATTATGATCTTGAAATTATCAACCAATTGGATTGGCAGAGATGGTACGTGACCGGGAAATGGACCTTCAAGTTCATCACCAGCGACGGCCTTGAAAAACGTGAAGCGTCTTATGGAATGTACATCACGGCCTTTGACCCTCCAGTCTGGTGGTCTCTCATTTTTACTCAATTTGTCTCCACCATTTTTATTGTCACCACTATCTGCCTATGTGTATGGTTCAAAGATAAACATTTGGATGTCAGGTCAGTCGTGGGTTTTGTCATCTCCACCATCGTCTGGCTGAGTTGTCTTTTAGTGGAACAAATGGATAAAGAATGGCCGGTTCAAACTGAAGAGAAAAAAGTGCGCCGAATTTTTAAAATTATTTTGGGATTTTGGCTTCCCATGGCTTTGATTCTGACCAACGCCTACAGGGGTCTCGTCCAAGCACGCCATGCCGTTCCTTATTCTGATCAAACCAAATGGAAATTTTGAATGAATTTGAGCCAAAATATGACATTTATTATTTTGACATGGACAGAACTGCGGAAGAGTATTATGAAAAAATGCTACATCGTCCTTTGGAAGAAGTAAAAGATTTCATAATTACACTTGAGATGGCGCCTTTTATCAGTTCTCCTAACAAACTCAAAATAGCAAAGAGTCGTCAAAATAGCCATTTTTTCTGTCCCCACAGGCCTCAAAGTGAGCCCACCAAATTGGAGTCAACCGATTGTACAAAAATAGTTGTTTGTCAAAAGTGGGAATCACACCGCGAGTTTTTGAGTCGAATTCATTTTGTAGTAAATTCAAGTGAGTTGGTGGAATTGATCAAAAATGAATTGGGGAAACCCGGGAGATTTTTGATGACCCGCTCTCAAGATTTCGAAGTTGTCTGGAATATTTTCAAGACGGTGATGAAACAAAATTCAAGTCTAAAATTTTCACATAATCGAGATGTCAAGGATGACTCTGTGGTGGAAACCCAAGGATTTTGTATGGGCCTGGAATTTGATAGATGGCATCTCGATTATGTCCCTCGTCGAATGAATACTTTATCGGTAGATGCCAGAAGTCATTCTGGCACCTACCGATTTTTGGAAAAGTGGCATCAAATTCGGGTAGTTCAAAGTCGAAAAGAGACAGTGCAGAAATCTTGGAAGTGGGTCAATGAGATGACCGACGATGAACCCTTGACTTTGACCCATTCTGGTCTCCATTTCATTTTCATGGGTCAAATTTATCCCATCCTTCTTTCTATTTCTTCAGTTTTTTTGGAAGTTTTTTGGTGTTGCGGCCGGGGGATTTATTGGCAGTGCTACAAATTGCCATTTCGGGGATTTCATGCCATGACAGTTTGGGCAGCACATTTAGCCAATACTGAAATATATAAAATGATTTTTAATTTAAATTAATTTTAAAAAATTTAGTTGTTGTATTTAAACAAATGGCCATTATCATGAATTAATTTTATTTATGAAAAAGACCTAGATTTAAAATATTATATTTTTCTAATTTTACAATTTTGACTGTAAAAAGAAACATTTTTTTGCTCAATAAATTAAATTTAACAATCAAAATTAAAACTAAATGTACACAAAATATCTGAAATCCGAATTCCGGGAATGCGCGCTCTCGAAAAAGACCACCAAGAAAGAGAGACCGAGAGGTCGTATGGGCGTAGTGTATAATTTTGGGGTGTATAAAAAGCGAGTGTATCTTTTTCCGTATCGTAAACACTTTTTTTTCTTGTATACACAAAAATGTTTCTCTTTAATTTGAATGAGGTCATGTGGCAATTTTCTCCTCAACTTTCAAACTTTTTTTCCCCAGAGAGAAATAGGAGGGGGGGGGGGGGTCGGGAGTGAATAAAAAAAAGTAAAAATAAAACATGACGTCTCCCAATTTTTTTTCTCTTCTTCTTTGTCAAGCCATGAAGATGAACTAAAGGAGGGAGGGGACGGGATTTTTTTTGGGCCGAGTTCCCATTTTCGGTTTTTTCCTCCTGTATCCTCCGTCCCCCTTTTTGGCGAGTCATTTTCATTGTATAAAAAAAAGTGCAACAAATTGTTGAGAGAATTTTAATTTTTAATTTATTTTTAAATATTTTGGAGTAATTATAAAATGGAACGATTTTGGTATTTGTCAATTATTTCCATTTTTCTTGTTTTTACAGTCCAGAATTCACAAGGTTTGCTATTTTATTTTATTGCTAAATTATTTTTTTGCAAGAATTTAATTTTTTTAAGTTTTTAGAGCTAGTTTTGCAATAACTAATTTAATTTATTGTTAAATATTAAAATTAATTATTATTTTTAGTTTATGAAATAATTTATAATTTAATTTGTGACTATTGTCTTCTTAAATTAATTGAAAAGGATAATAATGGGACTGTCACGTGACCTTGCTTTGATTTTTTAATGTAAAAAATTGCACTGAAATGACATTTTGAACTTTATAGGGGTACGATGTTTTCAATGTGCGTACATAGAGGGAGTACAAAATCGGGATATGAATTCAAATTGTGTGTCCAATGTAAAATCAACCAGTGTTCATTCTGAAGGTAAATAAATTCAAAATTTAATTTTCCCGCCAAATAAATTAATAATATTTTTCTATCATAGAAGGAATAGCGTGTGTGACAGCCAAAGGAGAGATTGACGGGAAGTCATTTGTGGTTCGTCGTGCATTTTATCCTGGAGCCCAACTACAACCAAAAGGGTTCCCTAAAGGTCAAAAATCGTTAAAATGTGACGACCCTCGGTTGACCCCATTTGGAGTACCCGTGACGAGTGTGAGTGATAGAAAAGTGGATAAATTGACCTCTTGTACTCTTTGCAATGAACGAGACGATTGCAATGGAGCGTCCCATCTTTTTAGTGCCTCTGGCCTCAATTTTATTTTAATTATTTTAATTGCTTTACTGTGTTACTAAAATGGAGGGACAGAAAACCAAAAAAAAAGAAGATTTTTAAAAATTTTAAAATAAAATTATTTACCTGTCATTTTTTTTGTTTTTTTGTTTTTTCATAATTAGTGTGACTGTGCTCGCTCATGGAATTAAATGGGAAGGTTCATTAACTTAATGCCATTTATTTATTTTAAATTTATTTTAAATTACACCAACAAGAATATTGTCCGACATGGGTGGCGGGACATTTGAAATACAGAATATTTATAAATTATAAAGGCACAAAATTAATTATCAGAGTCATTACAGGACACCATTCCAATGTTGTTGAGCATTTTGGGGACGGTTGATAAACCAGAGGACCCCCATAACAGCCAAAGTCACGAAATTAATCGACAAAACGAAAAACAATGGCTGACCCATCAATGAACCCCATATTTTAATTGCTAACAGTCCAACTGCCACGGGTGTGCTCAATATTAAAAAATCGGCCCAAGTCAGAAATGGGAGCCCAGTTCGCACTATTGCCATTATGGCTTTGTGTATTGCAGGCTGCTTTTAAAAAGCCAAAAGATTCAATTGAGGATACTTCCTGTGTGGTTTGAAATGAATTATTTTTTCGAAAAATGGGCTAATTGTCTAACTATAAATACACGTATAAAATAAAAAATTTCACCTGAGACAATAATTGAGAGTAGAAGGAATTATTAAATTAAAATGGACTCTAAAAATGTACAACGTTGATGGATAAATAATCCTTCACTCTTGGTCGGTCAACACACCTAAAGAGACTAATAAGAGAAGGGACAATTTTGACAAAATTACTTTGTAGGGGTCCCTCTCATAGTGGAATTTTGAGGGGGGAAAGTACATGTCCCCTATGTAAGATACACCCATAGAGTAAGCCTTTAATATTCTCTGAGGTGCACCAGGTAAAAAATTGCCAAAAATTTCTACCGTCCTCTCTCCCTTTAGCATTCCATTTCAAACAAGAACGTATTCTCTCCCATTCTCAAAGCTGTTTTGAGAACCTCTGAAAAAATTAAAAGTTTTTATTTATTTAGACTTAATTTCAGTTAATTAAATTAACTGCCATGTTAACTCAAGTTTCAATTATTCCGTGTAAGAATTCATCATTCAATATTTTGATTAATTTTGTGACATGATTTTCATCAAAAGAATTCAGAATTCCTTTATACGTACCATGGAGGGTACTTAAAAAAAGTAAATTATAATAATTTATATTTTTGTTTAATTCTAAATAGAGATCCTCAATCCTCGTCATTTAATCAAGAACAATTTAGATGAAAAATTGTCCAAATGAAGGAAAGGGCTTGTTGACATTTGAGAATCCGAGTCATTTTGTGATTTATATGCAACAAAAAAAAAGAATTTAATGGCGGTGAGGGTCCCAATAATATTTAAAATTTATTTTTGTATTTTATTTTTTGTTTGTAGGGAAAGATGAAAAAAATGGAATTTTGACTCTTGTTTAAATTTACGAATGAGGTCATTTGATTTTTTGATTCATTTTTTGTAGAAAATGTCAGCCACAATGAACGCCCGTCTTCATATCACGAAAATTCAATCGAACGGTGTCAAAATATTTAATTGTCCCAATTGTCCTCACAAAAGTAAATACAAGAGGGCGGTCAAGGTTCACATGAAAACTGTCCACTCGAATCACCATCCCTTGTGTGCCCTCTGTCCCTTTAAAACAAAACACAAAAATCATCTCAAGCAGCACATGATGATTCACAGTGGCCTCAAACCCTACAAATGCTCATTTCTCAATTGTCCCTTTGCCACTGTTAATAAAAGTCATTTGACCCCTCACATGAGAACTCACACGGGAGAAAAACCTCACGAATGTGAACTTTGTCACCAAAAATTTTCCGGTAAGTTCTCCCTCGTGGTTCACATGAGAAGGCACACGGGGGAGAAGCCCTATCAGTGTCGTCTCTGTGACTATTCTGGTCCCACGAGTGGTGACCTTGTCAGCCACTCTAGAAAGCATACGGGAGAGCGCCCGTACAAATGCCAATACCCGGGTTGTGACTACTCCGCCACCATCAGCAGCGGTTTGAAAATTCACGAGGTGGTCCACACAAAAGAAAAAAAATTCACGTGCCCAACTTGTGACCACAAATTCACAAGAAAAGGTTACTTAGGGATGCACATGAGAATTCACGAGAAGTTCAAGCCATTTTCATGTACCCTTTGTCCCTTTCGGGCTAGACAAGGTGGAGACATCAAAGGCCACATGATGAGCATTCACTCAAAAGAGAAAAATTTCAAGTGTCATCTCTGTCCCTATGCAGGGAAGACAAACACAAATTTACAAGTCCATCTCAAGATCCATTCACAAGAGAAGCCCTTGGCTTGCAGCCAGTGTCCCTTCAAAACAAAATATTCCCAAAGTTTGAGTCGACATCTCAACACCCATAGTGGAGAGACGCCATTTCCTTGTCCATTGTGTGACTATCGAGGCTCCACCAGCCAATTATTGAGGAGCCACATTGCAAAGCATACTGGGAAGAAGCCATTTGAATGTCATTTGTGCCCCTTTACCACTGCCCACCGTCCATCATTCAACCGGCATATCAAAATTCACAAACGAGGGAAAGAGCAACGAATGCAAGTCAACAAAAAGAAACGTCAACTTTGCCACGTGGACGCCACGTGGACAAGTCGACACATCAAAATGAGTCAAGGCAAGTTGTTGACTTGCAAAGAAATAGATTGTGGATTTAGTACACAAAAAAATGGAGAATTGGCGGAGCGTTTGAATTCTCACCAATTGCCTTTTGTCCTTCTCACCCGACTTTCACATGACTTGTGCCTACATCTTATGTAAAATATTAAATGACTCATTATCTAACTGGGAATATTTTTAGTCCCACAGTCTTCGCATGCGACTTTTAAACTAATAATTTTTATCAACTTGAGCGCTTCCACTCATTTTTTAAAAAATAATTTAATCAATACTTTTACAATTTTTATTTATTTCTTGTCAAAGTGAATTTCAATTAAAAAAAATTATTTTTCTCAATTAAAGTGGCCAATTAAAATTAACTTTTTATTTTAGCACAATTATTTGTAGGGCCGTTAACATGAAATGGCGTCATTTTTCGTTTGAGTTGATTCATTTAATTGTGGGGAAAAGTTCACGAATTTATTTTATTTGCAAAAAATGGGGTGGGGTGGGATGAGTTAATTGTCGGGGAACATTAAATAAAATCCGAGGAAGCTGAAGAAGAGGAAGACACTCACCCACATAAAATATTTTGACAGCGTCCGATACGTTATCCTCAAATTTATCCCGTTATTCGGAGCAAACCCTACACAATATTTCAGACCAATTATTTAATTAAACATTTTAATTATTATTTTATTTAATTCACCCACCATTATAGTAGATAAGACCAAACATGAAGAAAGCTTGGATGAAAGTGTAGGACACAAAGACCCAGGGCGATGGCATGGGAATGACGACCTCCCCTCCTCCATTCCGAAAATCAAATGCCTGTACAATTTATTTTTTAATCAAGTTTTTTAAATTAAATTAAATTATTTTTACCCTCATTTCGTTCTTGAGACCCATTTTTCTGACAAAATTAAAAGCTCAAAATGCAAAAGGGGAGCCCTTGAGGATGTCGTGTTGTCATAGAGTAGAGGTTTGTTATTCTATGTCGTGTTGTTGTGTAAAATTGGAAAGGGACTGGGATGACAATAAAAAGGAATTTAAGGGTTCAAGGCCTCGTCCTTCATCCCTTTTTTCTATTTTTGTACCCCTTCAAAATCATCAAAGTCTCAAAGGACACTTGAGGAGATTGAAAGGGAACTTTTTTGTCTTTCCATATTTTCAAAATAAAATTTTTAAAAGACCCGCGGGATTAAATGTTTTAAAGAGTAAAAAAATATTATTTATTTCATTTTTAAATATTTTGACAATATTTTTCGTAATTTCTGTATAAAAAAATAAAGATTTTTTTGGCCATTTAAAACGGTCACGAGTCACATGACTTTCTTTTAAAAATAATGGAAATATGGCACGAGTTGTTAAATGTGAACGTTCCCGCCTAGCACCTGCCTGGCCACTCGAGCACTCCCATTTTATTAGCCAGTACCATAGACACCATAAAGACTTGAGGGTTGGGTCATGTCAGAGCAGAGGATGGTGTCAGCTGGATGATGACACCAGAGGGTGACAGGGTCAAAAACTTTATCTGGTGGACAAACATTAGGTCGATGTTGACCTCCTTGGAGGTCACAAGTACAATAAGTTGGTTCACAAAGTCCAATCAAACCATAGCCCACACTGTCCACGTCACAAACTTGGTTACATTTGACCCCATTGGGGTCATAGACAAGACTGGCTCTAAGTGTTGGGCTCAGTTGAATGTCAGCCAAATTCCCGTAACTTTGGGCTGCCCGGATGTCATAATTTATGTAACTGAATAATTCCTCAGTTTTTGTCAAATAATTTCTCCTTCTTCTTGACCCTCCAAATTGACCGCCTCGACCTTCAACATTTTGACCCCTTTGATTTTGATTTGATCCTTGTAATTGTGGTGACCTCTCGAGTATTTGACGGAGTAAAATTAATAATAATTTCTCCAAGGATGTCTCATTTTCGTAATTATTCGCCGCTGAATTCGAATTTGAGTTTCTACCTCCACCAGCGCCAGAATTTGAATTTGAGTAGCCGCCACTTCCACTTCCAGCGGGAGAATTTGAATTAAAGTTAGAATAACCGCCAACCTCCCTCTCACGTCGTAAACTTCTCTTGCCTCTCCCAGCCGGGGCGTCATTATTAACCGCAAAATTAGCCGCCTGCCAATCTCCCGCCGTTGCCTCCCGCTTAATTCTTGCTCCCACAACGGCGGTACTGCCCCCGCCTCCATCCTGGCGTTTATTTCTTATCAAAATCTTGAGCACATCCACCATCTCCGTTCTATTCCCTTCATTTCCATTTTGGAAATGCAAAGATCCAAAAATGGCGGGAAGGCACAAAACCAAAAAAAAAAATTGTTTCATTTTGTCAAACGGTCACAAAATTCAAAAAAATCACAAAGTTTCTTGTTCAAAATCTCAGCGTCAACTGAATTGAATCTGCCACAAGTTAGGGAAGATGTACTCCCTCCTTGGCATGTTTTTTAATGGAGATTGAGACTCAATATTTAATTACAATTAATCTCCCTTTTGAGTCCAAGTTCAATTATGAGCTAATAATTATGGACTGGCAACATTTGTTTATTTGGGGCACCCTTGAGGAAAATTTCTCAATCAAAAAATTCTTCAAGAGCCACTCAAAGATGAGAAGAGACGTGCCATGACAAAATTTAATTTTTTTTCGTCTGCTTTAATAGACAATTATCCCACAAAAAAATCTTAAGCATTTTTTTTTGCTTGTCATGTGGCTCATCCTTAATTGTCACTACAGGTGTGTGCTTGAGTAATGCTCAGGTGTGCGGGGAGGGGGGGATGTTGTAATTACTTGTGATTAAATAAAACTTTTTTTTGTGGTACCTGAAACGAGAATGTGGACAGTGTCCCACTAATGTGTCCAAATTGGGCACACTCTTGGTTTTTTGAACAAGTTAAATCTTGTGAGAGTTTTTTCTTTTTTTTGTTAAGGAGATTAAACGAGGTAATTGTGTTCATATTTAAGTACACTCGTCGTTTTTTTAGCCTTGATTAAATCATTTAGTTAAATATTTTACTAACTTATAAATATTATGAAAAGGTTCAATGCAGTGGAAAAACGAGAGGATGTTAAATAAGATTGAGAAAGTTATTTTAAATGGAGTTTGTTCATTTTTAATTTGTTTTAATAATTAAATATATTTAATTTATTACATTATATGCTGTTTTTGTTGTTTATTTTAGTTAATTATAATTAATTACAATTTACATAAGTTTATTATTTTATTTAATATTTTTTTGTACTGTTTTCAGGTCTCGAATGAATGGAGATAGTAAAAATTAATTTGATTTGATAAGTTGACGAACTTGAAATATTTAATTACAATTAAATTAAAATGCTTTTATTATTGGAAAAGTGAAAAACACTTGAATGTTAATAATAATTGTAATTAAATACTTGAGATTAAAATGTTTTTAAATTATTTTATTTCTCTTTAGATAATTTTATATTTAAATACCATGAATTTATTTGGGATTTGAATTACAATTAAATTTTTGGAGTAGTTTGTAAAGTAACATTAAAATAACTAACTTCGCATCCCCATTTTAGGTCAAGGCTAAGGTCTCAGAATCAACAAAAAAACGGGTTAATATGTTTGCAGCACTAAAAATATTAGAAGTAGCACTATATTTATGGCACTAAAAATATTAGTTCCAGCACTATTTTAAATGGAAAGTGCACTAAAAATATTAGATGCAGCACTAAATTTG
>JAQIVZ010002889.1:0-17256 GCA_034700945.1 Arrhopalites spinosus | reverse complement strand
TTTCTATAAATTTGATGTGATTTAATTTGCTGTGACTTTGTCATTTTTTGCTGTGATTTTGTCACTTTTGCTGTGATCTTCTACTTTTTTGCTGTGACGAATTTGCTGTGATTTCCTATTTTTTTGCTGTGACATTATATTTTCCCCTTAAAATAATCAAAAGTCAATTTTATTGTTATTTAAATGACAACTCGTAATTAACTAATGACCTTGTCCTTGGTGTACTTTTGGCGCAAAATTAATTTTTTGACCTCATTTCTAGCTACGTGACCTACGCCATGTCAATTACAGTCCGAATCTGAAAAGCTTTACAAATTTTGATTTATGATAAAGAAGTTGACAATAAAACGGAAGACAAAAATTATTTTCACACGTTTTTCATTTATTTTTTCATTAAATTCTACATTTTCCTACAAGCCAATTAAAATTGTAACTACATGTAATAGTTGATATAATTAAAAAACAAAAAAATGTTTTTAATTTCTAGACCATTTGAAATAATTTTAACGATTTAATTACATAAATATATTTTTTTCAGGTACAATAGTTTCGTCATAAATCATAAATGAGTCACAAAATGTGACTCAAATTAAATTGGGTAGAGAAAAAAAATCAAAAAGGCGCCAAAAAATAATTTGAATTGGGGGCATTGCGGCAGGGTTTAAATGACAATATGGCGGTTTTCACCGTCATAACTGGCATCAGCAAGGACCTGATCCGGCTTCCCGTTGGCCCCTCGGATGACAATCAGCGAAGCTGGAGAGGCAGAAATCATGGCCATGAGCATGGCGAGCATGTACACGACGACAAGAATAAAAGTGACGGGCTATTCAAAACAATAAAATTTAATTAATAATAACAATTTAATTCAATTAATTTTCAAAATAATAATTATTATTTCCAATTATTGAAATAAAATTGTACCTGCATGATCGTAGAAATTTTGAGTTAAATTTTTCAAAAATTGAAAAGTTTTCTTGAGTTTCTTTCTTTGAGATTTGAAGGATGAGAAATTGAAGAGCAAATAGTTTGATGAAAAATAAATGTGAAGGGGTTTAGTTTAAATACAAATAATTAATCAAAAGTTAAAATCTTGCTTTGCACAACACACTTAATTGATAAATCAAGTTAAATGTGTTGGTACTATTTGTTGTAAATGACTTAATCTAAAATTAATTAGGGGAAAATTACTTGATTTGTTTATGAAATTAACAACTAAAATATTATTTACCCATAATTGTCATTAGACGTAATACAACAAGCAATAGCAATTAGTGAGTTACCAAATCTAGAGACAAAATTTGATAAAGTTAATTAGTTAACTAACATCTCATCAACTGGACAATTAAAGTTTGTTCTAGTTTCAACTCAACAATTTCCTCCATCTTTTGTCATTAAACATTGTGACAAATATAGACAAACAAGTCTAGACAAGTTTTGCCAACATTTATTTTTAACTAATTGTTAATTATATATCAATTTAATTGTCATTTAAATTTTATGACGCCTTTTCTTTAAATTATTACCAAGGACAAAGACAAAAGTTGGCAGGATTGGGATTTACCATTACCTATATAAACCGGGAATTTCCAGTTTTTTAAAAAAAATTCAAACTTTGAAAATTCCCTTTTACTTAATTGGATCAGTACAAAGTCGAAAAATGAGAACCCTGCTTTAGTTTAATTGACAATTAAAATTAAGTTTAAATATTAATGAATTTTAATTAATTAATAAAAATCATTTACGACTAGTCTGTCTCCTTTTTGTTTATGTTTATTTTTTTTTGGCCATCAAAAAAGGTCAATTTGACAAGGACAAAGGGGATGTAAAACATTTTGCAAATTATTTTTGCATGTCATGTGACATACGTATACCTGTGCTAAACTCTTAGTGGATTAACTAAAATGGACTATAAAAAATATTTTAATTGGTCATAAAATTTTATTTTTATTTTGGCATTGGTTTTGACCCTTCATAATAATTTTCGTCACATGTTTTGATCTTGCATTTTTTACGTTGCAGTTTTTTAATTTTATTTACATTTTGCAATTCATATCCATAATTTGCAAAAAAAAAATCTTCAGGCACTAGACCGTCTAAGGACTGGTTATAGTGCAAAAATTATTTTTTTCATGTGTTTGTGCCATTTTGCAACTTGAAAAAATTTGCTGGTAATTAATGTAAATACAAATTATTTATATGAAGATTAAAAATCAATCAAGAATTTTTGCAAAAATTTTTTTCTTCTTGTATCACCTTTGGAAAAGTTAATTACTTTTTTAAAAAAGAGTTGCGAAAAAAAAGACAATGCAAACATTTTGGGACTTGCCAAAAAAGTGTCATTGGTGGTGGCTCCACATTTTCATTGTGTTTAATTATTTCCAATTATCACAGTGTAAGTTTTTAATTATTAAGTTGTGCCAAACATTAAAAAATTGCCAATTTGTTAATTAATATTTAACAAAAAAAAAGTTGGTTAATTTTACATTTAAAAATGTACAGCTCTAAAATGTTACGAGTGCTCCACGGTCGAAGGTTACGAAGGTTATGAGCCATCTTGTGGTCATCAGGGTGGGGGTGACAATAATGTTAAGGGTAACTTTAACCAGAACCGCGAAATTCAAAATAAGTCTAATTAATCATAGTTAATTAAATATTTAATGTAAAATTAATTTAAAGATGGATTTGCTGGATGTCTCAAAATGGATCTCGCCTCAGAGGAAGATGAGCCGATGGTTGTTCGTTGCGGTTATTTAAATGCACAAGTCATTGGGCGCCCTCTGTCGTGCTACCACGCCGAGCCGGGTTTCATAGTTCATGGCTACATTGAAAAAATTAAATTTGCCACTCTAAGATCTTGTCTCGCATGTGATGATGAAGATGGCTGTAATGGCTCCTCCCCACTCAACTTACCTCCCATTATTTTTTGTATTATGCTCAGTTTTTTAATTACACTTTATTTTAAATTAATTTTTTGAAAATTTTTGGCACGTGCAAAATTGTATATTGCCAAAATGAAATTTGATAATATTTTATGATGCATTAAAACCCCAATTTGTACAAATAAATTTAATTTAATTTTTAGTTAAACTTTCACCAAAATTGATTCAAAATACAAAATATTTCATTTTAAGCTGTCGAATTAACTGAAGAAAATATCTTGAACTTTAAATCTCTGAAGTCTGAATCTCTTCATGAACGGTCTCACAGTTCATGTTTGTCAATAGGGGGACCTGGGCGGCTCTTCATACCACAAATCATAGCCTTGTTTAACCCCATACCCCACCCCCAAATACCCCAAACTGGCTGCCACATAAGGAATTGGAATAAAAGAAACGAAAACTCCTCCCACAGTTGACACCAAAGAAGTCAACGTTTTTGTAGACCAAAAACGTTGATTGTATTTGTTCATTTTATTTTGATAAACCTTGAACAAACGATTCTGATTCCAGCTCATCAAATCGAACTTGATCTGCTCACACTGTGACCTGAGCGCCATCTGGTGCTTCATCAAAAATTCATTTCCTCCATAAGCCGACAGCAGAGAGGCAAATTCAGCTTCCACGTGACTCGTCAGTATAACACCGAATTTATTGACAATGTCCTTACTGGCGCCCTCCTCATTACGAGATTTGAATTGTTGACACATGACTTTGACGTCTTCCATAATTTGACTAATTTTATTCAAAACCTGCAGCTCCATCACAACATGTGCATAAGCTTTAACAGTCGGCAAGTCCCCCGTATTTTTAAAAATTCCCGCCACTCCTTTCACATGCTTCAAAAACAACTCACCAGTCAAAACATCTCTGGCTATTGTCTTAGGCAAGGCGTGGTCCTTGGAATGAATGAGACGAATAAAATGTTTCAAATAAAATTGAAATTCTTTGTCAGGCTCAAAATTTAAAGAATCCCGCCGAAATTCTTTACCAGGATCGGGCAGTAAATAGACACCAATTTGACGGTTGTAAGAACGATCAATTTCTTCTCTGAATTTTAAATTTTCTTCGCGGATTTGGTTACTAATGAAAAATTGATGGTAGTAATTATTCCCCAATTTACATGTTGACGTATCATTAAAATTGGCGGTTTTAACCCCGCTTTTGTCGTGATAGCCGTGACAGAATTGGTGGGAAAAATCAAAATCTCTTATTAGGAAAAGAAGCTTGTGGTCATTTTGGTTATGGTGGTGGACATCTTGGGAGTATTTTGAATGGAATAAAATATTTTGTAATAAATTTTCGTCCAATTTTTGCATCACATTGTAGATGGCGACAGAGCTGAGGATTGTGCTAATTGAAATAATGATGGCATTTTCTTGGAGGGTCGTCTCTTTATCAAAGAGCCCTTGACAGTCCATTAAAATAATTCCAAATTTTTGGCCCTGTGGCTCATGGGAAATTATGAAGGGCTCTGACCACATTTGAATCCCTTTTGTCTTGGCTTCACTCCCACTTTCCCAAGGGAAACTATTCAAATGAGCAGGATCAGTTTTGAACCAGTCATCTGATTGAGGACATTGACCTTGATTTTGGGTTCGATGGGTCAAGTATTGGAGAATGTAATTCAACAAATAAGATTTTCCTGTACGGCTGCTTCCATTGATAGAGTACACGACGATGGGCAAATTCTTGACTTTTTGAAGGAGCAAAGTGAATTTTGGGAGGTCAAAATTTATTTGACCTTGTGGACCAAATGAGACCAGTTGGAATGAGTGGGGATGAACCGCGGCTTTTGTTACAGCTAAAATTAATAAATAATAAATTATTATTAAAAACCATACTCGAAATAATGCAGATCTTTGTACAAAGGTCTAAATAATTTGGCTCCTGAATTAGAATTATTCTTTACAGTATACTGTGCAAAATAATTAACTAAATGATTATATAATCGTTTAGTCGCCGAAAGTGCATTTTTTGTGTACGTTCTAATCTATTTACAAATAAAATTAATTATTTTGAAAATAGGAAATTGTTTCTTTTTAGGCGAAATGATTCCCTTTGGAAGATTAGAAGCCAAATGAGTACTGTGCAAAAGGAGACAAACGTAGGGGCCACAATAAATTTTATTCTTTAATAATTAAAGAGTAAAATTTATTGTAGCCTAAATATTAATGCAGGTACAGAATTAGAAAAAAAATCGAGTTTTCGCGCGGACGTTATTTAGAGTTTAGAGTTATACAAAGTATTTGAGAATTAAATATTAAATTGTATGATTATTAAATTGTATTATTTTTTTGACTCACAATTAAAAGTGATGCTCGTCAGAATGATGATTAATGCTAAACGGTAAAGATGATCCATAACGGAGTTTATTTGGAATTAATTAATGGAAAAGTTTCAACTTTAATGTAATGACAATTAAAATTAATTTTATACTGAATATTTTAAATGACTCTTGATCTCGAGTTTATTTATAGTCCATAAAAAATTTAACTGGAAAAAAACTGATAAGAAATTCCCAGAAGCTTCAAAACATGTACAAAAATGTTTTAATCAAATGGCAAACTGTACAATTACAAGTTGTCCCAAATTAATTGCACACTCAAAGTTACATCATATACCAGGTGTAACGGGCAAAGCCAATAAAAGGAAGTGGACACTTGTTAATAATTTGATTAGGTCATGATCCCATTCAAATAATAAAAATCTAAAAATCGACAATCATTGCAATAATTATAATAATAGACATATCAATTGAATATATAAAATAAAATCAATCAAATAAATACATAAAAAATTATTTCACCAAATGATTAATATCAAGTGTTAAATTGGTCCAATTTAATGATATTTTTATATTTATTTTTGAAATAAGGATTCACTGATTACACGCTCTACAATATTTTTGCTTTTTTATTCCCACTTGCATGTCCCAAAGATGGCGTGTTGTGGAAAAAAAATGTCAATGTTGACTTTTTATCCAAAATTTGTGTTCAAAACTTGTCTTTTCTCTTCTTTAGACAAATTCCACACAAAATATATTTATTTCTTTTGCCCAACCCAAAACAAACTAGACTAAAGGCTAGTGTCCCATTTTTTGATAAAATATTTTTCAAAAAATGACGCCAAAAATAATTAACGTTGCTCTAATTATATTTAAGTTTTTAGTCACGGTTCAAACTGACAAAATAGAGGACTCACTCATTTTCAATAATTTTATTCAAATTTTTAAAAATTCAACAATTAATTTATACACTCCAAGCAATTTCAAGCCAATATTAAAAAATGAACACGATTCAAAATTCCCTCATAAATTCCATCAACTCAAAATTCCCATCAAGTATGGCGACCCCTCTAAAATAAATAAAATTGTGAACAAAAAACATAGTCATGGGGTCACAATTCATATTTTAATGGAGGTCACCCCCACCCCCCAAAATTATACCTCACCGAGGGTCCTCCCCATCGATTTATTTTTACAGAAATTTCCTCCGTTGAACATACGCCACGATTTTATTCTCCTCTTTCAAAATTTGAAATTTCTCTCCATTCAATACCCGCCATCTGCCAAACTAAACCCGCCAAATAAAATGATACCCTCAGCCTTCGAATGTTCCTTGTGGTTCTGTCGAGCCTCAGAAAATATTTTACAAATTTCATTAAACTTTACCACTTTAACCATCCACCGAATTAATATTCTCCATTTGACAGTGTACTCAAGGTTCACAATTAATTTAATTGATTTAAATTATTCTAAATTATCAAACTCAATTAATTCATTCCAATTATCCAACTTGATTTTACGCCATCACACAAAATCGTTCATGGGTCGACTCTTCCTGCCATTTTTCATGCCGAGATCAAAATTCGACAAAAAACTTATAGCACGAAAATACCAATGGCGGCAAGTTCTCTACACAAAATATCCAGAAGTGGTTATGGCTAAAATGTATTTAGAATTGGTGGGAAATTTTAATCATTCATTGGCCTTTCAAGACTCCTCATTTGTGATTGTCACTGGCAAGAAACACTGTGCCATTTTCAGTACTGATTGTATAAATTGTGCGACCATGAGTCAAATAAAATATCACGATTATTTTTACAGAGTTGACGAATTCTCATTGGCCATTTTCTACTTGGCCCACACCCTCCACGACGCCCCTCCCCTCGACTCCATTTGGACTCCCTTCACTAAATTTGTGTGGCCTCCCCTTGGCCTCACAATTCTGGTTTCTGTTTTTATTCATTTTTTATTTTTCAAAGTTAAATTTTGGCGCTCAATTCTAACCGTCATGGCTGCCTTGGTGTGTCAGGTGCAAGTTGACCTGAAAAAAAGGCGGGTGTTTACGACCATGTGGATCCTGTTTGGATTTTTGACAGCGCAATTTTATTTATGCGCCCTTCAAAGTAGTCAGGTGATCCCTTTGGCCAAGGCGGTGGATTTAAAATTGAAGGATTTGATTGGCTTAAAATTAAAATTTTGGTGTAGTGACCCAGAAATGGAATGGATGTTCCGTGTCATTATTTTACAAAATAATTTGACCCATCATTTTCAGGGGAATGACCCTGTAGGATTAATTTATGAAAATTGGGCTTTTAATTTGACTAAACTTGACAATAAAAAATTGTTGGCTCATTTATTTCCGTCTGAAGACAGAAAAATAAAGTTAGTTGTCTTGCCTGTTTTAACTGGCTTGAACTGGATTGTATTACAAAAAAATGTGTGGATAACACCAAGATATATCACGGTGGCTCCGCCATTTTTAAATTTATATGCCCGCTCTGTAGAGAGGGTAGTCCAGTCGGGGATTTATCAATTTTGGGCTTATCATGTGAAGAATGTTCAATTTCGTATGGATTTTTTTGTTAGGAATCCTCACAATTTTCCATTGAATCGACATTTATTGAAAAAATTTAAAGAATTTTATGATCGTGAAATGGAAGGGGTTAAATTGTTGACGTTTCAAAATTCTATTAATTTGGCGGCATTTCATGTTTTTTTTGATTGGGATTGGAGCTTCTTTTTTTGTTTTTTTACAGGATTTATTTTATTGGCCTAGTTTTTGTCCCGTGAGAGTGAGATTTTGGTGGTTTTATTGGTGGCAAAAATTTAAATTTATTTGGGGGTCTGATATGGTGTCGATTTCGTGTCCGGTCATATGTTAGAAAGTGACAAGTTAGAAAGTAAAATGTTAGAAACGTTGAGTTAGAACTGTCATGTGTTAGAATGACCTCATGTTAGAAAACGATTTGTTAGAAAATTCAAAAGTTTCAAAACAGTAAAATCTGTATAAAATCAATATGTATAAATTTAACTGACAGTATCTGAAATCATTTATTGTTGTACCAGGCAAAAACATTCTTTAAATGGCCAAATAATCCACAAAAAATCCTCGTTTTTTCATGAAATCTGCAACCCTTTCTTTCGTGAAAACAAAATGTCTACAGCATTCAATCAGGCTTAGGGATCACACAAGGAAGAAGGAAGAGACGGTTTTGGAAAAAAATTCTTGCAAAGGGAGAGGGAATCCCAACCCCTTTAGAAGGGAACCCCATATGTACATGAATGTTGCCGGCAATGTTTCCCTTTCCCACAGCCAATAAAAAGCTAAGGTACCTGACATGGTCAGCCCTGGTCAGGTACCTTAGCTTTTTATTGGCTCGCCTTGCCTTGTACATGTCCAAGACGGCCAAGTATACAAGTTGTCTCTTCTATTACTATGATGTTCACTGGGGATCACAAAATATTTGGTGTCACAATTGAGGGCGTTGGCGAAACAAAAAGTTCTCTTTTCCTCTGTTTTTTTTCTCCGTCAGATTTCTGTTGTTTAATTTTTTCTCCGTTTACCTTGGTTTGAAGGCGCGCTCCCCACAAATTTAAATTTTAAAGCAAAAAATGGCGAATAAATTTCCCATATTTAACGCTAATTTAATTATTGTGACTCCGAGGTGTACATTTTGATGATGCTGATTATTGAGGAATCCTCAATGAGGATATTCTATTTTTGTCTCATTTCAATCATCTTCTAAACCAAATCATTTCCCCTCAATATTTTAAAGTTAATAATAATAATAATTATTATTATTAATTTTAAAATGATCATTAATTATTAATGTTTTTGCAAGAAAAACAACAACTTTTAAACTAGGTACTTTGCAAGCAAGTAAGTGGTCATAATCTTTTGAATTTTTAGCGGCCAAATGGTTACTGTGCAAAATGATTTAAACTTAGCGGCCACAATAAATTTTATCCAGAAAGAGCCTTTAAAAAATATTTTGGAACATGTGGTTTTCTAACAAAAGTCCTTTCTAACAAATGACAATTCTAACTCATGGTTTTCTAACAAATGACTTTTCTAACTTATGGCTTTCTAACATATCACATGGGACCGTCGATTTATTGGCAGGATTTTTTGGCTAAATAATTTTATTTAATATTTAATTTTAGTATGGTTTAAATATATTCAAACTATTTTCACTGTACACGATTAAAGTTAAAAACAATTTTTAATGTCTGTAAATGTATCAGTACAAAATGGTCATGTTGTTCAAAATAAATTGCACTCAATTTAATATTTAATTGTCTTGTTAAATCACAAACTACACAAACCCAAAATCATCATTAAAAATAAAATTCACCAAAAAAATTGTAATTAACTTTAGCTTAACTTGTACATATTTTTGTCCAATTTAATTGTAATAAAGTTAATGATGCTCATTTGGAATGCAATTAAATTGTAAATTAATTCACAAGTGAAAAAGCGGGGGTTTTTTACACTGTAAAAAATTTAAATTGAGTGTCCATGAGAATTTTCTACAATTAGTAATCAAGTGGGAAAATGTCCTGAGAATTCCAGCTCTTCCATGGCTCTCACTGTCCAGACACAATGAGCAAAAATTAAGAGAAAACTCAAAAATGGCCAACTTAAATCCAGCTCAATTTGCATTGGCTTGTCCATCGTCTTGAGGTCCATAAAAAAAGTTTAAGAAAAATTATCAATTCCAGTTCTGAGCTCATGCAAAGAACTCGAATGACATAAAAATTTAACAAACTAAATTACACAATAATTTTTTGAAAACAATTATATTGACCTATAAATTGAGAGTCAATGGGGAAGACAAAATAAGAATGAAAATAAAAAAAACTGAAATTGTGCAAGATCTCAACTGGTTCATTTTTCTCTTGGATTCAGCCTCCGCTCATCACCTCAACGAGTTTTCTTGAATTAAAATGCATGGGAGGAAGATATTGCGCAAGATGAGTCATAAGTGAAATGAAATAAGAATACCAAGTGACAAATTAAATCCATTTCAAATTGCCAATCGAACAGCCCAGCAAAGACAAGGTCAGGCGTCTGAGAGGAAATCATAGGGCGGCCAGCAAGTCAAGGAATGGCTCCAATAAATTCACAAATGGGGAAAAATATCACAAAAAATTGGAACTTGGTTCTGAATTTTAATGCCCTGGCTCGTGTTAAATTGCGCAAGGAACTTCAAGGGCGGCTGCCTTCAGCCCGAGAATTTCTTCTGTTGCCCAATTCCCACAAATGAAGTGAAGTCAGTCGTCAGTCCAGTTGGTCCCATTTTTCCCCACGATCCCTCATTTTTTTCTTTTTTTTTCACTTGCCAATTTTAATTCTCTCCAGTTTCGCATTTCGTGTCATCGCCATTATTTTTTCCATTGAAAATTAATCACGTTGATTAATTTCCACAAATCTCTCCTTTTTTTCATTTTTTTTCAAATTTTATAATTGAAGAGGGAGTAATTTAAATTAAGTTTGATTTGAGTTGGAGGATGGGAGAGCGAAATGTAATTAAAGTTACATTAAATGACTTGAAATCGGATAATTTTGAGCGGTTTTTATTAGCCCATGAGGCCGAAGGTTATCAGTGGGGATTTTTGAAATTATGCCCGCCACCAGAATTTTGGGCGGATGTCCAAATCCCCAATAATTTTATTGATCGCAAGTTTCTCAATCCTTGTCGTCAAAGACTGACTAAGGGTACCCGCTCTGTGGTCCTTCAAAATGGGACACGTGTCTCCATTGATTTTTACACTCAAACCCGAATTCCGGATTTTGATTCCACGTTGCAAGAATTCAAGGCCCACGCCCTGTCCCGGTAAATTGAAACTGTTTTAAATTAAATTGAATTTGTGACAATTTTAAAGGAATTTTTATTGGCTAAAAAGGGAGCTGATGGGTGAGTTCAAGGAAAGAACTGGGGCATTATTTTGGGAGGACGCCCCTTTATCGGAACCAATTTACGCGGATGAAGTGGAGGGGAGTCTTTGTAGTCTTGACACGCCCTATTGGAGCCTCTCAAAGTTGAACACGCTTTTCCACCGAATGTGCTCCTACCTCGGCCTCGTCTTTTTCGGGGTGACCACGCCCTATCTCTACTATGGGAATTGGCTCACTAAATTCTGCTGGCACGTGGAAGATTTATTGTTGTTTAGTATGAGTTTCCTCCACGAGGGGGCTCCCAAAAATTGGTACCTTATTCCACCCGCCAACCGCCATGATTTTGAAGCCCTCGTTCGGAGTCTCTGTCCCAATGAATTTAATCCGGATATAATTGGTGGATGCGAAAACTTTCTCCATCATAAAACTTTTCTTCTTAATCCCTCCGAATTAGAGAAGGCGGGAATTCCTTATACAGAAGTCAGTTAAAATTTACATTTAATTTTAATTGTGATGAAACTAATTGGAAATGGGGTTGGCAGGTTGTGCAGAGGAGAGGGGAGATTGTGATAACTTTTCCAGGAGCTTATCATTGTGGATTTAATCATGGATTCAACTGCGCAGAAGCAGTGAACTTTGCCATGCCCTCGTGGCTCCCTTATGGAAGAGAAGCTAAAGTCTGCCTTCATGATGAATACGCGGTTCAATTGTCTAGTTCGATGATGCACGTGGCTCAATTCATGCAAATTGAATTTTACAATAAAATTCTTAGACAAAGTCACGGTAATTAATTTTAATATTAATTAAAACAATTAAAATTTTAATTATTTTCTCTTTGAGCAGGGCCACAGAGTAGGAGTAGTCAAAGCACCCAAACGGAGACTTTCAATTTGAATTTTTCAATGGAGCCCGAGTGTGCACAAGTGAAAAAAGTATGTAAATTTTACATGAAATCAGGGACGAAAAATGGACTGGATGATTCACGTGGGTCGAGACCGCGGGAAATAATAAAAATAACTCGGAGTGACAAAAATAATTATGTCATTGGTAGGCCATATTCAACTTACGCACAAAGCAATTCAAATTATGGATGGACTCGTAAATTAAATTGAATTTGTTGACTGGGGGAAAATAGAGAGGACAAGTTTGGGAGGAGTCAAGGAGAAGGAGGTCAATGAAGGGGCAGAGCTGGAGGAGATTTCGGTGATGGGGGTCAAACGTTATTTGTGTTTGCAGTGTGAAAAATTGTTTGAAAAGCGGAGGGTGTGTACTGAACATATTTCAATTGTTCACAAAAAATCCAAATCCCGAAAGTCCCCGGTGGAGTGCCGGGAATGTCATCGGTGGTTTTATCATCCCAGTAATCTCAATCGTCACATTAAAAGCTTGCATGACCCCACTCATTTTAACTTTTGACTTTTTATTTATTTTATTTTGGCATTTTAATAAAGACTTTTTTTATATAATATTTTGTAGCCTCATTTGAGCTTATTAACTGCAATTAAATAATTTTATTTAGTACAATGTACCATATTTACTTTTTATTCTTGTAAGTTAAATATGAAAAGTTGACATTTAATTTAATGTTGATTAAAATTAGTCAGCCTAAAATTTTATATTGAATTTTTTCACTTTTATTTTTGACGTCGTATTTTTTATTAAAAAAAACTTAAATTGTAGGTCAAAGTTGATTTTTTAGAGATTAAAAAGAATAAAAGACAAAAAACAAGGAAAATCTTTCATAATTTCTCCCCTCGTTGTGGAATTTCCGTTGAGTTTCAGCAATGCTTGCTAGCGAGGCGGCGAGGATTTGAAAATACGTTGAGAGGCCAAAAGGTTTTTTTTTCTTCAAAGAAATGGAAAAGTTAAATGGAACATTAAAAAAGAGTACAATGAAGCCTCAACGTCGTCAGTGTATATTTTGTGACGTTGGGGTGGCCATTCCGGTCAAGAGGAGTGGTGGTCAAGTTGCAGACATTCCGGATGATGAAATACTAAAAATACTCTCAAAATTCTTTGCAACAACATCACAACGACAAAATTACCTTAACTGTTCTTCAACATCACAATTTGACATTCCATTATGCCACAAGTGTAAAGTTCTTGTTAGAAATTTAGTTTTGTTGGATGAACAAATTGCAGTTTTTCAGGGACAAGTTGCCCAAATTACAACTCATCTCATTTCCGCTTTACTCCTCTCTTCTTCCAAAATTAAACCTGAAAAGGAGGATGATTGTCAAGATGAATTGGGCAGTCGAAAGAGAAAATTGACGGATAATGAATTTACACCATTTTCAAAATTATTTAGAAGGGATATTAATGAGAGTAAGTCATTTAAATATTATTTTGGATACTATAAAAATGTAACAAAATGATGATGCAATAATGATGATGAATGATGTTTATTTTTAATTTAACAGAATATTCCCCCGTAGTTGTATTACGAGATTGTCTTAAATCAAATATTACAAAATCATCATCATCACAACCACAAATTATTTCTTTTATTCCACAAGAAACTAAACAAGAAAATGACCAAGTAGTGACAATTTATCCGAGTAATCATCATTATCAAAATAGTGGGAATAGTACTCAAGATTTGGATTTAGAATTTGGACCATTGGAGTTTGAACCGTCAGATTCTTGTTTTCTTACTCCTGCTCGTGTCATCAAGATCAAGATTAAGAATCAACAACAACAACAAAATACTACCCCTGTCCAGGTCAGCCAAATAAATCGATATTGTCCTCCCATTCAACGTCCTCATCCGCAGAAAAAACCAGCAAAAATTGTTGTCAATTTAACTAAAGAGAATTATGTGAATATTACTCCCAAATTGGAACCACCAATTCACAATGTTAATGTACAACAACAACAAATTGGAAACTCGGTTCAATTTATTGGACAACCACAACCTGACCGGCTCCACGTCATTGAAATTCCATTTCCTCGTTTTGTCAACAACAACAGGATGAATGGGAGTAATCAAGAGGAGAAAAGAAGTCTGAAGACTTATGTCAATAAAAAATCATCATCATTAGTTCGTAAAGATAAAAAGGATGAAGCTGAGATCGAGGTGATTGATCTTGATGATGATGATGATGTTAATTACCAGAATAGTAATAGTACTGTAAAAGAAGAGATTTTTCCTGAGATTGAATTAATTAGTGAAGAAGACAACATTTTATTTAATGAGAAATATAATGACATTGACATGGATGATGGTCAATTTCAATATTCTACTACTACCAATACCAATTATGATGACAGCAAAATGGATCATGGAACAACAACAAGTGAAACAAGTCGGAATTATCCAAGTCAATTGAATAATGTCAAAAATCATCATCATCCTTCCAAAATTGCTCAAATTGAAATTTCAGTCTCTACCTTGAATAATAAACCACAAGGGGAAGGAAGAAGAAGAAAGCAGAGTTGGGTGGCTGTTAATGAAGAACCCATTTTGACTGGACCAACAGGTCAAATTCAAATTTATGAGAAGAAGCCCATAAAGAGAACAAGTACAGCAGCTGTGACCCCACAAGTACAGAAAGGGGCTGTCGAGTGTGAAGACGGGGTCTTTGTTTATCAAGAAAAATGGTCTTTTAAACTAAAAGAGGATGGGACTGGTTTTAGTTGTTTTCATTGTCAAAAAGAAAGGCCAACTCGATTAAAAATGTTGAATCATGTCAAAAATCATAGTAAGTTCATTTAAGTATAAATAGACAAAAAAATTTAAATTTTTAAATTATTATATTATAGAATTTAATACATTTAAATTGAATTTTAATTGTTTTGTGTCAATTACAGAAATAACAGACGACAAAAGATTAAATGGATCCCCCCTCTCCCTCCTAATGTTATTCATTGTGGTGGCCGGAAGTACAAATATTTAAATAAATTCAATTTTGAACGAGTAGAGAATGGATTTTTTAAATGTGAAGAATGTACATGTACTACTGATCAGGGTGTAGAATACAACACAATTAGAAGGATGGTTGTGCATTTACGTTGTCATGATCCTGAAGGTAACTTAATTACATTTAAAAAGATTCATCAATTTGTAGTATCCATACATGTAGTATGTAACTTTTGAATAATATTATTATTTTGATTTTACGATCGTCACATCATAATTTTATATTGTTGTATACAGCTAATAAAAAGACTAAACTGAATCCCAAGCCTCCAGCAAACGAGCCACGTAGAGAATTAAAGAAAATTTCAAATGATGATGATCCAGGTCAACATAAATATATTTATGATGATAAATGGAAATTTACAACAAAGGAGATGGACAATGTTCGTGGTTTTTCATGTTCAAGTTGTGGATTGTCTACATTTACATGGAACCAAATATTGAAACATATCAATACTTCCCATGTTAAAGAAGGTAAATAAGTTACATTATGAGTTAAATAAGTTTTCAGATATTATAAAAAAACAAACATTTAATTTAAAATTGTTTTTAAAGTATCACCTAAAAAACGAGAAGAAGAGAAGGAACTACTAATGCATTTAGAGGGAGGAAAATCTTTAGATGATAAAAAGTTGTCACCTCAAAGTATTGAGAATCAAGTTATCAAGTTGCACACGTGTAAGTAAAATTTATTAATTATTTCAAATTGCCAATTTTAATTATTTTTAATATTTAAGTTTATGACTTAAAAAGTACATTAAGTAACAATGCAAATTTTACCGTATCATACGTCCGTATCTCCGTATGTATCTCATACATGACTTATGTATTTTCGTATTGAAACAGACTTTTTTAATTTAATAAAATAACTTACTTTTGAATTTATAGGACTGATCAAAAGTTGGGAGCTCATGCTACTGGTGAGCTATTTTAATTTTAATCATTATTTGTCACTTTTAGTTACCATATAGTGTAATTTACTTTAATGTAATTTCTATTATTTTCAGAGCCGGGTTTGGTGACCCATACAAACTCCCATCATGACCCCAAATTTCTTTGTGCAATTTGTGGCGAGACATTTCAACAGAGAGTTAACCTCGAGAGTCATCAAAAACTTCACGAAAAGGTCAAAAACTCAGAAAAAGGGGACAGACGACGGGAAATGGCTCACAAGGTAGTCCGAAAGAAAAAGAAACTTTACAAGTGCTCCAAATGTCTCAGGTAATAAATCAAAGAATAATTCATAATAATTTATTCACCAATTTTAAATTAAATTATTTGAACAATTAAAATTAATTTTGACTTTTAAAATGCAGGATATTTCGCAAGAGGGAAAGTTTGCTACAACACAAGGAACATCACAAGGAAACGACTGACCAAAAGTGTGGATATTGTTCCATGACTTTCCTCAATTTATTTCAACTCTCTGCTCATCTCAAGTATATCCATCCAGGAGTCCAGTCCAGGGAACCACAGGAGACTGTCCAGTGCTCCCATTGTGGAGAGTAAGAATCAAATTTAATTCTCTACGTATTTTTTTATCAAGAAAGATTAAAATCTTAAATGTTAATTTATTTTTAATTTATAGGGAGTTTAACGATCAGGCGACAATGATGACACACAAGGACAGGCACAATGTCGAGACAGACTGGAAGTGTCGACTGTGTCCACTGACTTTTTTACAGGATGGGGAGTTGAGGATTCACATAGAGTTTGTCCACTCGGAAGAGGAGTTGGTGGAGCAAGAGATTGAGGAGGAGATCATTTGTGATGTGCCCGAAATTAATTTTATTGGTTCGGAAATCGAAGTGATGGGAGAGGAATTTTTCATGGACGAGTTGGAAGTGGGGGCCTTCACAACCTGTTGACTAATTTGAGGACGGGTCAAATTAATTTTTAATTTATTATACTCAATTTTACATGACTCGTGTCCCTTTTTAAATTGACCATTTTAATAAAACTTTTTTTTCTTGTGAGTTTTAACATTCGAATTGTAATTCTTTGATACAATTCTGTCTACATTCATTCAAATGCAGTTAAATTGTAAAAAATTGTTATTGCACACGTCAATTTGACAGCGGATGCATATACTAATAGAGAGGGTATTCACAGCATTGTGAGTATAAAAAAGGGAAGAATGGATGGAGAGAGTGCAAAAAAGTTGATTGTTGGAATGTCTTCCCTTCTCTTTGACCGACTTGTGCAAAATGAG
>JAQIVZ010002888.1:0-17277 GCA_034700945.1 Arrhopalites spinosus | reverse complement strand
AAGAAGTTAGAGTTGCCGTGCGATTGCATTTTTCACCCACAAATCCATACACTCATTTCATTGACCGGGTCCTTAATCATCTTTTTTGTATAATTTTACGGCTACAAGTGCCATTTTATTGCTCTTTGTCCCTCACTGAAATAAAAAAATACTTAACTAAGTCAATTTCTCCGTGCCCAATTTTTAAAAATTCCTGTAAATAATCCAGCAAAGTTGAGAGCAAATAAAAGTAAACAAGGGTAAAACAGGGAAGAACGGGTCTATTTTCATCTATAGACTTGTAGTACCAGCAAAAAGTGATAGTGGCAAATGAGAATGTAGTTTCATGCAGAGAGAGTCACCCAAGCACAAAAATAATTGTAATTTAACTACTGTTCCAATGAATGACTATGCCGACCATCTTCGTTCCTCTCATCACAAGAACAAATCAAGAAAATGAATCAAGCCACAAAACTGAATGTAGAATTTCATTTATTTATGAATTATTTCTTACTTATTAATTTATACAATCAATTTTACTAAACACGACTGACAAAGTCTTCTTCTTTCCCAGTTGACCTCTTCCGTCTTCCCAAAAAACTGAACCATCCTTGTGGAGATGGTGCAGGAGGAGCTGCGACATGGACAATGTACGTTGGACGTTCTGCACTGAATTGAAAATGATTGAACGGCACAGAGCATTCCTAAATTAATAAAAAAAAATTTACACAATAATAACGTATGTACCATTTTCTTAATAAATTGTAAAATGAAAATGAATTTTACATGAACAATTTCCCGATTCAGACAATCCAAGAAGAAACGATTCCCCATATAAAATTCACTTCGATCCGTGTCAACAATATCTATCTCATTCATAATTATTATCAGTAAATATAAAATTGCTGACAAAGACATTTAATTGTGATTAAAATATTGAAAATTAATATTTTACTTACAAGGAATGCATCTTTTGATACCCTGAAAGAGATTGTCGTGATGTCTTGGATCTACAGACCCCGCAATAATTTCTTTGGTCTCCTTCTCTTGCCACGCAAGATTGTTTGACAGCTACCATTCAATATGAAAATATTTACAATCTTTTTATCATTTCTCAAAAAACTATTGACTAAAATGAACCTACCGCTTTGATTTTTTGTAGAACACACAGTTCTCGGCACTGAAATAATAATTTAAATAATTAAATTCAATAATTAATTTGTTTTTGAAAATTCATATTAGTGTGGTAGAAATTTACAAGGCCTCTATATATTCGACAATTATCCACTGCTTGGGCCCAAACATGGACACTGTTAATTCCCTTCCCTCCACATCTCCATTGATAAGGATTGGAACCAGCCTGAAAAATTTAAAATTAATTAAACACTAAAATCAATATGAATCCAGATGTTGCCCATTTTAGTAAAAATTAAAATTAATAAATTAATTGCAAAATCAAAATTTAATATTGTAACACTATAAAGTTTACTTGAATTAGACTAAATTGAAGTAAAAAGATTGTACATAAGACAACCCCACAAATTATTTGATTCATTATAATATATAAAAATCCACTTCTTTAAATAATCTTAATCAACTTGATTCGAGGAGTAAGTACAGATATTGACTAAATGATATTTGTCTAGATTGTGTACATTAATTCAATGGACTCATCATACTCTATTAAACTTCCGGATTATTTATTGAGAGGTAAGTACTCATACAATAATTATCATGTTGATCATCAGTTGTTATGTAAATAGTCTCTCTCTCTCTCAATCCATTTAAATGTTGAATTTTCTTTGAAGATACTGAAGACATCAAAATTCTACTCGTGTTACCAAAAGATTCAATGTTTAAATTCTAGTTTAATTAATTTTTCGACTCTCTTTGAGATTTAAATCAAATTTTACATGTGAGTTAAAGTTGGCTTTAGAAAAAAAAGGGAAATGATTTGGATTTGTCTAAAATAAATTGTTTTAAAGCCCCCCAACCCACACATTTCAATTTTGTATTTGTATTCTTTTTCTTTTCCATTTAAATCGATAACTTTATTTACAAAGTCATGTCTGTACTACTAAGAATAGAGATAGTACAAAGGACATTTATTGAATTCTTCTCTTCTTGCCAATCCCATTTAATTGAATTCTTTCCACAACCCATTTTCAAATTCATGAATTATCTACAGGGTCATCAAAAATACTTTAAATTGAAAATTTTCTAAAATCAAAACTCTTCTCTCAACACTCTTCACTATTTAAGGAGTACACAAATATTTTAAATAATAAATTTTGCTTGTTGTAACTTGCATTTGTCAAAATTTATATAGACCCTTTTTTAGTTATCATTTTGGGTGACCCTGTACACGAGACAATCGGAGAGTACTATTAAGCCAGGTATAGATAAAGCCGAAAGCCGTTGTTGAATTGAAAAAAACAGTTTAAAATTGAAATTCATGACGAAGATTCTCTACTGTACAGAATCTGAGATTGAGCTGTGTGGAAGTGGTCTCAAAATGGCCAAATGTAAAAAAGGGTAGGCTTTATCCTCATCTGTACACAGAAAAGAAATTTTTGTGAAAAAAAGACGCTCAGTCACGGAATGAGAAGAAGTAGGCAAAGTCTTGAGTTGAACAACGTTCCCTTTTACCTAGTTAAAGTTAAACGTGAAAATTGTGTGGGTTGTAAGGAGTAATTGGCATAAAAAGATAATTTATCAAAGTGGTCAAGCCTTTCAGAGTTGAAAACAATTATTTTTTCCCCTCTCTTCCCAAACTAACAAGAAGAGAAGACGGCTAAAAATCTTTTTCATCACCATCTTCACTAATATCCTCTCTCCCTCATCTTGTCTTACAATCCCAATTATGTACAATTAACTGTAGATTGAGTAGCTTTAATTATTCTACAACTTGTGACTTACTTTTTAAATGTCTGCAGTCTTGTTTTTTCTTCCTTTATTAAACCTAACCCACAATATTTTGGTTTTGTAGTCGAGAGTAGTCAACTTATTAGTCAAGTCAAAACTTCAACTTTTTCCTTTGTTTTTAATTTCAAAATATTGACAAAAATATTTTTGAAAAGTGTAGTTATAAAAAATAAAATTGTGGTAGAGAATTTAAGACTTAATTACAATTCAAAAAAAAAATGAATTTAATTATTCTCTTCATCTCAATTCTAGTCACTGTCTGTCACTGTACAGGAATGGGTGACTATGAAGAGGAAAAAAATTTGGACGAGACAGCCTCAAAATATTTGTCGACAGTGGCCGCCCATTTAACAATTTTGAATAAAACGGAAGGGAGTCAAATGATTTTTTCCGAGTGTAATTTTGAGAAATCTGATTTAAAACAAATTATTATTAGCGTCACTCGAGCCATGGATTTCTTTACTTTACATCTCCACGATCTTGTCTTGGATGCTGCTATTGGCACTCGATTACTTCAGAGTAAGAAATTGTTTTTTAATTTAATTTTTAAATAATTATTTTAATTATTAATTTTTTTATAGCTCAACTAAAACTAGTCCAAGATGGTCATCCAACTTTGTCAACTTCTCTTTTAATGTATTTGACAAATCTCCAGCTTCAAAGTGAACTTTTGAGTGAATTAATCATTGAAAGTGTCTCGGATAGTACTCAGTTTAGTAAATTGAGTAAGCAAGGTAAGTTTATTTTTTTAGTGACTAATTTTGTAGTGAGTTTTCATGTTTGAACATGTTTTTATTTTTGGAATAGAACAACTTCCATGGGTTCTAAATTCTTCACTTTGGGAACAACCTGAAATAGGGGGTTGGCAGTCTGTGAATGTTTTAAATGGGAATTTAAATAATAATTTTTCTTCTTACAAGGAATTTAATCGAGATATTGAAGTTTTAACAGAAGAAATTTCGGATCGATGTGTTGCTGAACTTTTTAATGGATGTCGAGTCACTGAAAATTGTACTAAAATTTTTACTGAAACACCACATTCGGCTTATTCTCTTACACATCAAGTTCTATTTTTTTTAATTGCGGCAAAGGTATTTAAAAAAATAATTAAATTCAATATCAATATCTAAAGTATCAAATTTTATTTTAATTAAATTTTAATTATTGTTTAAATTTTTGTAGCAAAATTGTTTTCAAAATGAAAATTTTAAGAATCAAATTCAAGACAAGTCTCCAAATAAATTTATGGATAAATTATGCACAAATGTTTTATTAGAAGCCAATTTTATTCAACAGTCCAACTATCCACCAACATATCGAGATTTATTGAGTGAACAAAGTCAGTTTTATTTATTTTCCATAATTAATTTAATTAATTAATTGTGTATGGAGAAATTTAAAGACTTTTATTCAATTTTTTTCAGTTACTGTCTGTGCTGTGGCTGGCTATCCAAATTTTTTGAAAAAGTACTAAAATTAACAAGACTATAACTAAATATGATGAAATTTTTAATTGATATAAAATTCAATTTTTAATTTGTAATAGGAATTGGCTAACAGAAATACTTTCATGGCAAAACAAAGGCGCCATTGGATGTTTCAGTTTTAGTGACAACGTTGAAGAGGATCCACTGGAGGAGGAGAAGGAGACTTTGGCCCGAATGGAACTCTCTCAAAAAAAAGAAAAAATAGCAGCCATGAGTTTGAGTCGACTTTTAAGTAAAAATAGACGAGTCAAGAGGTCAGATGAATTTGTGAAAATTGGCAAAAAAAATTGTTCTGTTCATTTTACAGCCGTGAGTCTTGGAGCTTTATCCATGTACCTGAGATATTTTATTGATACTTGTTTAGTTAATTACTAAAATTATTTTATTCGTCTCATTTTAAATGTTTTGAAGTATTTATTGTTGTATTTAATCATGTCACAAATTATAAAGACAGTAGAGTGTGTATTTTTGTTATTTTGTTCTACTTTTCAAAATCTATTAATTTATTATGATAATAAATGGTGTACATAATGAAAACAAAATAAAAAAAATGTCATGTACAAATTTTATTGACCTTTGGGGTCAAATGATTCAATTTATTTTGCATGTTCAATCCTGTCTTACAAATTAATTGTCATTTAGCCTCTCGGCTGAAACATCCAAGCATAAGGATTATTGGTGGCACAAGTCTAAAAATAATCATTTAAAATTGAGAATTAAACAAATAATATTAAAATTAAATTACAAAATAGTGTAAAATTACCTCTCGAACAGCTCTTTGAAAACAAAAATGAAATTCAAGATTTTCAGCACACTCAGCACTAGAGTTTGAGCTTGATCCTTGTACGAACACTGTGTTCAAATAATTATTTTATTTTAATTGTAAACAACAAAATTTAATATTGAAATGTTGTGAATAATTTTGAAACTAACTTTGTTGACACCATTTAAACTTTTCAATAAGATCGTGCATGGGAGTTGTAGGGAATGAAGCCTCAACAAACGAGTGCCAACTTGCAATTTTACCTTGTTTCTAAATATTTAAATGATCATTTAGACTTAAAATGCAGTAATTTAATTACAGTGTATGGATAAAAATGTAAACTCACAATCACAAATAATTTTTCCAACCGGCAAAGGAAATTGCACTGTACATAATAAATAATGAGGACTTAATTAATTTAATAATTTTAGTTAACTATTATACACCGTATTTCTTCTATTAGCAGCCCACTCTTTAATTAGTGGTTCTGCCAAAAGGTTGATTTCATTTAGTGTCAACATATTAAAGTATGCGACCTTATTTGTTAACAAATTGTGGTCAAGGATGGCTAATAAAGGAAATGCGGTAAATTCTAAGAAATTAGTTTACCACATCTTTAGACGCAAATTCCTTGAGACATTGTGTATTAGCCAAAACGGCTCTGTCTCGTGTTAAATTCCATGCACATTAATTGTGATGCATGGTTCATTCGGATTTCAATCTTTGGCTCTTTTGTAGTCTAAATATTAAATTAAAATTCCACAAGATAATTAAGGACAATAATAATAATTATTATTAGTTAAATCTTTATAACTTACAGTCTCTAATGTTGAAGAAACAGTGAGGAAGAGGGAGAGAAGGAGGATGAGCATCATGTCCAGTGTCCACTGTCGTTTTTGACGAGGTCAGGGCTGACAGGAGATGATTTTTTGCGTCTTATTATAAGAACCATATTGGTTAGTTGTGAGTGCCTTTAAATGCTTGAAATAGTTTTAAATTTTTTATGGATTTCTTGAACAATTACTGTCAACGTCATTACTTGAGACAATTGACAGTTTTGTAAAGACATAAGGCCTTTTTGGTCGTCATTCCAATCCGATGATTGTGAAAAAATTGCTTTACAAAATTAATTGAAATTAAATTTGAAGAAGCGCTTTTGTTTTTAAAATAGTTTAATTGCACAATTAAAATAGAAATACAGTTGAGTAGAGAGACAGTAAGTCAGATAGTCGACAGTCGTCATTCCAATCCGATTATTGTGAAAAAATTGCTTTACAAAATTAATTTAAATTAAATTTTGCTTTTAAAATAGTTTAATTGCAAATTAAAATAAAAATACAGTTGAGTAGAAAGACAGTAAGTCAGATAGTCTCAAATCAAGACATTCATTTTAGTTTCAGTCTTGTTAACATTTAAATTATTAATTCATTATCCCCTTGTTTAAATTATTTTGAGAAAAAATGTTTATGTGTAATTAAACTAAATTAAAGTTAGGTATTAAATAAATAAAGGAAAAACAGTTAAAAATTTAAAAGTATCACAATTTTAAGCAAATTACAAGAAATTTTGATTTAAGAGGAGGAAAGTTTGATAGTTTTAACAAGAAGGGGGAGAAGTTAAATTAGAATTTGCAAATCTGTAATAATTAATTGTAATTTAAATTGATTATTTGATAAACATTATTTTAATAAGTTGTATTTATAAATTAAATTACCTTTGATAAAGATTCTTTTATGCAGAACAACATCATTCCGTAACTGCTACAATCTCCGGGCTTTATCACCAATTTTTTGGCTACAAAAAAACAAGGATAAAATATTTAATAAAAGTTTTGATTATTATTAAAAATTAAAAGTAATTTAATTACAATTCTTTTTGATGCAGTTTGACAAGCCATCCACCACAGCCTTTTGATTCTTTGGTGGTAGTAGTCGGCTCACTAAGTCTGTTAATTTTGTATTGTCAGCTGCTGGTTTACCCGCATCGTCCAACTTTAAATTAGTTGCAATTAAATATTATTTATCCAACTCAAGTTTTTAATTATCTTTCAATTTTTATTACCAAACCAAGTCCTTGAGCTCCACACACAGCTCCACACTAGACAATCACAATTTTAATTGACTTTAGATTTAATTCACTAATTAATTATGATTTTTTTAAAACTATTATTTACCGCCATTCTCTGAAGAGGCATGAATCCTTTTTTTCCTGTTGCAGCCCACTGTAAAATAAAATTAGTTATGCAAATTCACTTAAATTATTGTTTTGAAAAAAAAAATTATTGTATTTGCAAACCTCAGCTTGCATTTTTTGCAAACATCCCATCAAAGTTGAATTGACATCCGGAGGAATGGTCAGTGGGTCACCGTCACATTTAATATTATCCATTTTAAAATCCATTCCTCCTGGAACAGGTCGAGGCTCGGGAATGGGATCAGCCCATGTCTGAACAAAATTTAATTTTTAATATCTAAATTATTGATAAAATTTAATAAATAAGTTTTTCATACCACAGAAATTAAAATATAAATAAAAATAGTGCCCAAAATAGTAAGAAATTTGGTGGATATGTGACTCATTTTAAAAAATTGACTCAAAATTCGAAATTCCAGTCACAAATACACAGAGTGGGAGAGATGGACTATCGAATTTTACGATAATTTTATAAAGTTTTGAAAATTTAATTTGCAAACTGTAGAATGATAATTATTTCATACATTCAAACTTCTTTTATATGAACTTGACTAAGTTCATGATGAAGAAAAATAAATTTATATTTCCGGTTTTGTTTTGCCATACAACTAATCATTCAACTCTCGGCTTCCTACTTTTTGTTCATTTTATGAAATTTGACAGAAATATTTACACATTTTGACAAATTTATGCAAAAAAATATATAATACTTATGAAAGTACACTATGCATACGCATTTTGTCCATTCAATCCATCAAATTAATTATAAATTACGACATTCACCTGGCTCGCAAACTACTAGTATTTTTTCAGGAAAAATGATGAAAAATGAATGGCCTCAGCATTGAAAAGGTTTTTCAAAATGGTGGACAAGGCAAGAAATGAAAATGACCTTTCCCTTCAACATTGAAATGGTCATGTGTATGATGTGTACACTTGCTTCTAAAAAGTTACTTCAGTTGATAAAAATTTTGAGCTTGACTTGCATGCAATTATGATTCAAAATTAAAAATAATTTAAGCTTCAATGAGTTAAATAGTAGACGAAATTATATTGCAAATTGAACTGAGACAAATCAATTAACAAATTAGACCCCCAAAAAAATCAGAATTTGACTTTAAAATACATTTCACTCATTGTCAGAAGATATTTTTTTTTGAAAAAGTTAAGACCAATAAAATAATTTAATTTTCATCATCATCGTCATCTTCATCATCTTTGGTTGGCGTAGCAGTAGAGGATCCATTTGAAGGTTGTTTGGGATTGACCACTTTGTAGGCCTATGAAAATAATTTTAATAAATAGACAGACTTTAATAGTTTTCTAATTTTTCTATTTAAAAATAATTCACCTTGTTTGTAGCTTTTTTCAAGCATTTCATAACTGGCTTCCATAATTTACATTTTTCTTCGTCCTTGTAGTCAGTCACTTGTTTTGAGATTTCCTCTAGCTTGACTCCTAAAAAATGAAAATGAATTCAAACATTGTCAAAAATTAATTAATAATTAATTTTAATTATTAAAAAACTAATTTTATTTTTAGTACCCTTCTTAGTAAAACAAGCATTAGTGGCATTGAGAAAAGGTTCTTGAGCAATTTCTGTCAAATTAGTTTTAGCAAATTGAGTGATGGCATCCATCTCAATTTTATCACCAAAAATCTACCACAATTTACAAACTTAATTTAATATAAAACTTAACAAATAAAATACAAATAAATTTTGTATAAAATTTCCACATCTTACAAGTTTCTTGGCCATGCAAAAGCCAATACACTGAAAAGTATTCATACAATAATTACATCACCTAAATTTTACAATTAATTTAATAAATAAATTTAATTGAAATTTAAATGTACATTTTTATGCTCTTTCTTCCCCTTATTGGCAGTACTGGACTGAGCCTCAATATCAGTGAGACATTGAGTCACTGTTTGAAGAATAACAGCCTTTGTATCTGAGGCTTTACTAATTCCACTTAAATGCTCTTCCTCCTTTCCATGCTTATCCTTCTTCTTTTTGTCTTTTGCCTGTATCAAAAAATGAAATAAATCATTTTTAAAAATAATAATTAATTTTTTTTAACTTACATGAAGACTCCCGACCACAGACAAGATGACAAGAATCACAATAAATTTGGATGCCATGTTAACCTTTAATAAATTATGACAGTTAAATGACGAATGACAAATAACTCTCTGACTCACATCGAGTGGAGAAAACCACCATAAATACTCGGAGGTGACAGGATACAAATCCTTGACAAAAATCATGGACAGGACAGGTGACAAATAAAATGATTTTGTCATAATTAAATTGTAAAGTTAAACTCCAATTCTCATTTTTATTCTAGATCAAGTGGGGAGGCTTCTAAAAACATTTTCTTTACAATTTAACCGGACATTGAATCATCAACATTGAATTTATTTATTGTTACATTTTATACTCTCAAAAAAATATTGTATGTCAAAAATTATTATTTGTGCCAATGAAATGAATGAAATTTCAATGAAAATTTTCTAAAAAATCTTAAGTTCAATGAAACAGACCTTGAAAAATTATTTTTTAAAATATTAATAAAATCATTACAAGCAAAAAATTAAATTCATGCTTTAGATCCTTCAAAATAAATTCTACAATGTTGAGTACCCTCAAAAAAAGAGAAAGTTAATGAAAACATGATTTTTTTCAATTTTTCATTAAATTAAATTTATGGTAATTTATTTCAATTAAAAACAATTAAAATTCAATAATTGAATTTTAATTGTTTTGTGATGTTTAATAATTTATTAAACATCACTATAAATAAAACACTTTGTTATGCAAAAGAAATGTAAGAAAACAGTTGGAGATAATCTTTTGACATTGTGGATTTGAGAGAAGCTTTTGAAAGGACAGGTTAATCTCCCCATACAGGCCATATCTATTAAATTTGAACAAGAGGCTCAGCCTGTAGTCTGTCATTAATTATCATCTCAAGGTTATCCCCCTCCCCCTCTCTACATTGTCCCAGTTCCAGCTCACATTTCATAAATTAAAATGTAATTCCCCCACCATTAAAAAAGAATTTTTCAATTATTTTTCATAATGCTTGACGCTCACACTAATTGGAAATTAGCCACAGTGGTCGTGGGCTGCGCTTCAGGAGCACTAATAGCCAAAATATTATGGTCAAAATGTAGGGGAAATGATCAAAATAAAAATAGAATACCACAAAAATGGGTTCGAGTTGGGGAGGTTAGTAAAGTGACAATTTATCCTGTCAAATCATGTCAAGGAATTGAGGTCAATCAAGTTCAAGCTACTATCCTTGGTTTTCAAGGTAAATTTAAATTAATAATAATAATTAATTATTTTAAATTTGAATTTCGTCTTCTGTAGTCTCAGATATTTGTCGAGATCGAATTTTCATGGTGGGGACTTCAAAAGGACAATATCGAACAGGACGTCGTTTACCTAAATTAACTTTAATTGATGTTGCCATCAATGGAAATGACATGACTCTTAGTTCTCAAGGAGTGACTCCTATTACAATTACCATTCCAAAAAAAACTGATCATAATGTTCAGTCTATCAAGTAAAGTCTATAAACTATAATTAAATCAACAAGATATTTTTCAAAATGGAGTTTTTAATTTAAATTAAATTTTTCAGGATTTTTGAGGACACGGTTAAAGAGACTTTAGATTGTGGGGATGAGGTGGGGGAGTGGTTGAGTGAATTTTTGGGGGAGAAAAATTTGAGATTATTTTATCATGTTGGTGAGGTCACTCAACGAGATTTACAACGAGATGAACAAAGATTTCCTGATTTTATTCCCATTGATAAGGTTCATTATTTTTAATTCCAATTAACAAATTTTTTTATTAATATTTAATATTTTAATTTAGGGAACATTTCAAGATAACACTTCTTTTATGATGCTCCCCGAAGAATCTTTAACGGAACTCAATCGCCATTTAGAGACTCCCATGACTATGGACAGTTTCCGTCCAACTCTCACCATCAAAGGGATCCCAGAGCCCTTCGCTGAGGACTATTGGACTTTTATTAGAGTTGGTAATGAACAAGGACCCATTTTCAAGACTTCTATGCCCTGCATCAGGTTAATTTTTTTTTGTTTTGTCTCGATTTTAATTGTCAACTACCTGTAAGTAATTAAACTGAAAAATGAAATTGTTTTTAGATGTAAAGTCACCACGTTGGATCCCTACACTGGAATTTTTCGTACTGATGGTGAACCCTTGAAGACCCTTAAAAAGTAAAAAAAAATTAAATTATTCATTGAAACTACAATAATTATGATGCAAATTATTTGTAGACTAAAAAGATCATTTGGAAATGAAACGGTCAACAATCTCGTTGAAAATCAGCCCATTCTTGGAATGCACATGGGTCTCTATAGACAAGGTCAATCCATTTGTGTGGGTGACCCTGTGTACACTGCTGTTCTTTAAAAATCGATTTTATTAATGATCAATTTAAATTGTCGTGCCATAATCTTTTAACTTTTTACATAAAATTATCTCCAAAATAAAAGTTACTTCCTGACACACTAAATTGAATAAAAAATGCCCCAAAAAAATTTTGACTTTAGATATTAGTCAAATTGCCTACTCAATTCAGGAGCAGTGATGACTGACAAAGAAAACGTGCATGAGACTCTCGTTGGTTTCCCTATGATTAGAAAAGCCCATCATGCTATTGTCTCTCAAATTCGAGGATAATTTCATTTAATAATATTCATTTGGGCATCAAAATGGGTATTTTTGAAAAAAAATCAATTTTCAAAAGTACCCCGTAAAATAAATTCCTTACTACTTACCCCTTGGAAAGATACTTAAAAAAGTCTCCATAATTTTCTGCGTACCTTCCTCTCGTTAGTATTCTAAGCACATTATTGATAAATCCATTTTCATAAAATATAAAAAACGTTTATTCATTTTTCAAAGAAATACGACAGTCAGCATTTAACTTCCTTAAAATAAATTTCTAAAAAGAAAACTTTTTGGTTTCCCCCAAATATCAAAAAAGAATAAAATAAAAGAATTCAAAATGGGGACTACAATTCAAACTCTTAAATCAATTTGTATTATAATATCAATCCAATTAATAAAAATAATAATTAAACCATTTGATATAATTTTTAAAATTATAAATTCATGTCAAGATGTCCTATCAATTAAATTACATTCCATTTTCAGAACTCGCTCCATTTTAAAAATTTGGTTTAAAATTCTATCAGTTACAAAATGTACTCCTTATACTTTCAACAATGATAAATTCATGTTTGAACATGCAAGTGGTATCCACAAAAAAATATGGCTGTTCTCATCAATCAACGTACTTTTAATTCGTTGTCTTCGGTATTTCTTCATGTATACAATGAGAATTTTTGGAACTTCTGTTAATGACCTTAATACAACAAGTTTGACAGTGGATGACGTAATGTTTATTTTGGATACTCATTTCATGGGCATATGGTTCCTAATTTTTGTCACCACTCTTTGGAAAATGGACGACATCCATTTAATTTTTAATTTATTCTTTCATCTTGGGCAACGTGTCAAAGGTAAGCTACAGAACCTTGTTTATAATTAATATTGAAATTATGATTAACTTTTCAGATACATTCATGAAAGACAAAGCGGGTGACATTTTGGACTTGAATCAAAGAATCCGAATTATTGTAACAATAGTCCCGATTTCACTTTTACTATTGACGCTCCTTATTTTCATTTTTGACCTTGCCGTAGGGATTTATTATCCTCAGTCAAAAATTCTTTTGTTTCACACCACGTGTCCCCCACAAACAAATGGTTGGGGTTGTGCATCTGTAATTAGAATTGTCACCATCATTTTGGACCTTTATGCAAGTTTTTTTTATCGTTATGGTACTTCTCGGGGGATTCGCCTGTTTCATCTTACCCGGGTTCATTGTTTGGGCTGTAGTCAAACTACTTTCTAAAAGGTAAATGTAAATTAATTTGATTTTGAAACGAGTTTAACAATTTCTTCACATTTTTTGTGGCTGTAGATATCACGAGAAGACGCCAGGAAAAACGGAAGTTTTAAATTATTTGTGGATTCATCGGCAAATGGATGTGGGGAGAAGAGTTTGGATGAATGTGGTGAATCCATTGCTTTTGCCACCATTTCAGTTTAGTTTAACTACGTACGTGATGACTTTAAATTATGTTGTGGTTAGGGGAAATTTAATTGAATATGTGGGCCCTTCAGGCCTCTGTATGTACACCCTCGGCTCCCTTATTCTGACTTTTATTTGGTACATGGTTTTGAGTGGCATTGAACAAGCTCATCGACTTGACCTCAAATTTATTAAACAAGGTCAACTTGATTTCTCCAAGGAGAGAGACATTAAAGGACAATTTTCAGCTTTGACGTTCGTTGAGGTGGAGGTGGGGAATTTTTATAAAATTCGAGGGGGAGAGGCTTTGAATTTTGTTGATTCTGTGGTCACGAATACTGCTAATGTTTTAATGATGTAAAATAAATTAAATTTATGTCTCTTATTTCTTACTAAATATTGATGGACTTTATTATATTAAAATTAGCCAATTTTTTTCATTTTTATCAAATTTATTCTTTCTTTCTATTAGTACATTGCACAAAAAAGTATAGGTACTCCATAGTGTTTGAAACAATTTAAAAGTGAAAATTTTGTTGACTTTTCCAAAAATCAATAATTTTTTATGAGGAAATAAATTTCAGTTCTGAAAATTTAATTTTATGTAATTCCACAGCATAAATTTAGTGAGGTAGTTTTACTTTCTTTCCTTCTAACTTTGATTACAAGCTGTCATGTAGGAAATAATTAAAATGAAAATTTATATTCTTCGGCTGAAAAACCCCTCTATCATTTTAAGTTTTTTTGTTGTTGTTGTTTTTAACGAATTTATTAGTATAATTATAAATTGTGAAAACAGGTATGAGTTTAAATTAGTACAAAATGACGGACAGGAGAAAGACATATTCCTCCAACAAAGTCGTTTATTCTACATAACTAAATAGTACACATTTAATTTTAATAGACTTTAATTATAATTTAGCTTCAAACTAATTGTGGAGGTAATGAGTTTTAAGTAGCGGGAATGAGTATTGATAGCTGGTTGTGTCTAAATACTTATTTCCTTTACAATTTCTATCTCCTATCATTCATCTAAAATGAGGGAAACAGTAATTATTTAATTTTCTGAAATATTTAATATTATTGGGGGTGACCTTTCTCTCAAAGAGGAAAAGACAAGGAAAAGAAAAAGAATAATATTAAGTTATTAAAATATTTTGTCTGATTGGGAGCAAAGACCCTTTGACTTTGAGAATGACCACATCGACTTGAGTCAGAACATAATTTAAAGACTTCAAAGTTTTCGTGAACGGTCCATCACCTTATTCACCGTTAGGTATCAGACCTATTATATTTTTTTCATCAAAAAACTTTCTCTGAGATAAGTAATTCATTATTGAAAAAAATAAAAATGGCTTCGTTTTGCAAAATAAGTCCAAAGACAACACAATCAGTGTCAACTATGGTGCCAATAGAGTACCCAGACTTTTCGAGAACATCATCCACTTTCAATGTGGAAACAGAAGAACCCAGTAGCCATGTTAATAAAACATTTAATTGGTTTCAAAATTTAATGAAAAAAATGGAAAATAAATTGACACAAAATTCTCATCCCGAATTGGGTCCTTACATTCAAATTCTAGTACTTCTTTACAAAACCTCCACCTTCCAGCTTCTAACTCCAGTTCACCTGGCTTACTGTCCAATCAGGAAACTTTATTCTGTGAAGAATTGTCACGTGGTTCAGAGGGTATCAAAATTAAATTTTATTGATGAATTCTTTTCAAATTTGTATTATTTATTTATTTAGATTGCTTGTGCATTCGTTCAACTATTGGCCATGCCATCCATTTTAAATCGACTGACCTTAGCAACAAAGACGTTGTTGACTAATAATGGTTCTGGGAGTGTCCTACCTCATTTTGATTTTGCTAATGAATGTGTCCTCAATTTGTGTATCTTTGTCTTTATTTATTGTCAATGGCATCACACAAAACAGCTCGATGAGTACGCTCACATACTTCAAACAACTCGTCTTGTCCAACTGGCTCGTTTGACTGTTTGGCGGGTATTATTTATTTTTAAATTTTAATTAATTAAAAAAACATTTTTCAGTTATTAAAATTGATTGTAGGCTCGATGCATCACTGGATTGTATATATTTCTAAATATGTACACTTCTGTCTTGTGGTTCACTTGTCTTCATGAAATTTCTTTGACAAATTGGTCAGATTTCAAAATGGCTAGCCATGTCACTGCAAGGGCTATTTTTTGGATTGATGAAGGTCATGATGTGTTCATTTATGTTGGTTTTTTGGCATCAATTTCAAGATTTTATAATGGATTTTTTCATCATACAATGCTGGCTCTCTTCAATTTTGTTCCGATGCTCACTATTTATTTTTTGGCTCGTGATTTTTTTCACACTACAGATATGAGCATTGATCATGTAAAAGTTGATTTTTAAATTAAATTTAATGTAAGAATGTTGTTAAAATATTTTTTTTTTGAATATTTTTTAGGTTCTGGAATACTACGAAGAATACAAAAAAGTATTAGGGAAAGGGAATGAATACATGAGTAATATTTGTTGGTTTGTTGTGATGGTCATTTGTTTTCACAGCGTCCATCTTTTTGACATTCTCAACACGACAGATATTTGGTGGAAGGTGGACATGTACATCTATGTATTTTATATTTGGACTGTGTTCTACATTCCAACGAAAACGGCCATTAATGTATGATTTGAGTAGGTTCTAGTTTTTTATTGGACGATTCTTAGATGATGATCAAGTTTTCTCATTTTGTAGGGTAAAAAATTGAAGAAATGGTTGTGGATGGAGAGGAATTGCATGAAAATATCGAAGCGACAACTTTCAATCATTCTCAATGAAATGCTCCCATGGATACCAAGAATTGGGATCAAGTGTGGCCCATTTTTTGTCATCACTTCCCAATTCTCTGGCGTGGTTTGTTCCCATTTTGAGTAAAGTTGCTGTGATGATTATCGACCTAATGATTTTTGATGATTTACAGGTGATACAACAATTGATTTCATGCTCCATGATGGTCAAACTCACTTCCCATGTGTCGTAATGGCAGGGAAGATTTGAACATGAGATGACCATCTTTGGAGTCAGTTTCGTGGCCATAGTGATCAAAGGCAGCTACATTATTGCCATTAATTAAAATCAAAAATGGCCGCATGTCATTCCATGGCGTGCCGTGAACGTGGAGACGTGAAATTCTGGATATTATTTTTCTAGCCTCATACAAGTCACGTGACAATATTTGGAAAATTATTAATTTATCGTTTCTAAATAGACAACTTTATTTAAAAATATTAACTAGGTTCTAATGTTGGAATGATGTTTTCTTTTGAATATTTCTTGCCATTTGGCTAAAACATAAATTCATTGTACACACAGCAGCTGTGATGATTCCTCAAAATAAATAATTTTTGCACGTACAACTAACTGATTTTTGAACATTTAATCACTTTACGTAAACTTTCATTAAAATTTCGCAATAACATGTCATTAAAAATTTATAAACTATATTTCCCTTTTTCATGCTTTTTTTGCATGTTTTGTTGAAAAATAAATTCAGAAATTGCAACCCATTTTTAAAATTGGCGTAATTATTTAACTACAAAATGCAGATGATGTACCAAGTTTTCATTGTCAAGATCAAATCATATTCATGTCAACTAACATTAAATAATTTAAAATTAAATTTTGAAAAAACGAATTGTGCTCCTCCATTATTGGGTTAATAGGTTTTCACCACTAAAAATATTACAAACACCACTATATTTTTTACCACCAAAAATATTTAAAATTTC
>JAQIVZ010002887.1:0-17287 GCA_034700945.1 Arrhopalites spinosus | reverse complement strand
GTACAGGTAAATTCTGAATTGGTGATGAGGGGAGGAGTCAAAATTAAATTTGGCGGTTGTTTTAGAAAACGAGTACGAAGTGAAATGGCATCGATAGCCAAAATTCAAATATTTACCAAATATCCGAAGGGCCTTTTTACTCAACATTTTTAAATAAATACTTTTTTATGCAGTTGGTTTGGTAATTTATTTTAGTTGGGGAGACTGAGACATTATAAAGTTTGTGAGAATTAGAGAATGACAAAACTGAAATGAGAACAGGACAGGATTTTATTATGTCCAGTGACGTCTCAAACTCTCAATACACTCATGGAGTGGTCTACAAACCAAAATTTGGGAGAGGTCAACTCATTGCCAAATGGCTTTCAATAGAAAGAGGAAGCAAAAGTACATTTTGTTAATTAAAAGTGTCAATCATTAAATGAAGGGACTGGATTACTAATCCAGGATTAGAAATCAATTTAATGGGAAAATAACAAAATTTATTATAAAGGGAACTCACTGGGCCTGTACTTTATTTAATTTATTGATTCGTCTAAAATTGTTGTGAATAAATCCTTGAGGAGTATTGTATTATGGAAATGACCAGTTTCTGTAAATATTATTTCCATTTGTATAATAAACTAATTAAAATGTCAATCTTTATGGCTAAGGCAGTAAAAGCTATTACCGTTATGCCTCCAGTTTCTGAGCCGTCTGAGTAAATTTTAATTTAAAAACCCAAAAAATGAGCCATTCTGAAAACAATAAAATTTATACCATTTCTCATGACATGTTAAATGGTATTTTTGTAACTGGAAAGATTTAAACAGAAAAATATTCTTTGTGTTAAATAAAACCTTGGATGACTACTTATTAGTCACTAATTAATTTCATTAAAATTTTTGGCCATTTTTTACTTAAAAAATATGCATAGGGAATTATAACATGTTAACTACGTACAAGTGAAATGTACGTAGCCCTAATTGCTTGTACGTAGCCCAAATTTGTTGTACGTAGTCAAATATGCCCTTTTCAAAATTAATTGCCCCAAATTAATTTAAATTGCATTTTTCCCACATCAAAATTTTAATTTAATTTGTCTCATTCTCAAAAACTAATAATTAAACGTTATTTTGTATTGCTTTTCGTTTCCCTATTACTTTTATCCAGTAATAATACAGGTCTCACTCTGTCCTCACTCTAGCCGTCCACCCTTTCCTCCCATACATAAGGATTTGCCCTCCTTTTTGCCCTCCCCTTAGGGGAGGGCAGGGCAAAAGGCAAAGCCTGTAGGGGAAAGAAGGGGAGTACAAGTGCAAAAAAGTTTCGCTGCCCTCCAGGAGGGAAATGGGAGGGCAAATTTTTTGAGTGCACTTTTTTGAGTGAGAAGGGGAGGGAAGAATGCAAAACGAAAATTGGCCAAAAAAGTGCCCTTTTTCTTGCCCTCCCTGTGTAAATTTGAATTTTGCGCCCGAATTTTTGAAAAGTAGGAGAGAGGAACAGAGGGCAAAAGTGTGCACTTTTTAAAGTAGGAGAGTGCACGAGTCAAAAAAATTCAAAAAAGGGTGAGGGCAAGTTCAAATCATTTAGACAACTATGCTTGCAATTTCTTATTTTTTAAATTACGTGAACTCTAATTTCACCTTTAGTTATTAATTAAACTTTCAAGTATCAAGGTGTTTACAATAATTTCAAAAAGCAGTAATTATTTAGTATTAATTATGCCTTCGAAGGAAAGAAATAAGAAATAAAGTGAAACAAAAAAGACAAAAGCAGCTTTGTCGTGTCAAAAAATCGACATTTGATTTATCAAAAGACCTCGGGTCTCTCTGTTAAATTATCCTCAAAATAATGAGGATTCACAAGTTCAAGAAGATGAACTAGTATCACAAACACTGAAAAAATCATAAAAACTGCATTTTTAGAATTGATTCGGATTTTAGCGCAATTTTCGTTAAATTGCGCTGCGCAATTTAATCATTTTCAAGTAGTGCCTCTCTTCAAAAAAATTATGCCCTTTTTGAAAAAAATTGTACGTAGTTAGAATTCCTTATAATTCCCACTGAAAATATGACCAGAGTGACAAGACTACATTTTTACCTTTTCTTACTTTTCACATGTTGAAACAAATATACCGTATATACTCAAATTAACACCTTAGTGAAAATTTGAGAAAAAAAAATCACTAAGAAAATTTTTCTAGTACTGTTTTTATTTATAGGTCCTAAGCTTCGGATTCATTTTGAGAAACCTCTTACCTTAATACCCGGACATTTTTAAAAAAAACCGGCAGGAATTTTTCTCTGTTTAATTTAACGCTTTACACTTTTTATTCATGATATACACAACTTTGTATACATTGTACAAATATTGATACCTTTTTGCGAAATAATTTAAATGCAAAATTCAAATAAAAAGATAAGAAATGTGGACATTTTTATCTCGAAATTTTATCCTCCACAGATTCCCTGTTTTTTAAATTAAAATTAATGACGAGGCAATAAAATAATCTGGTTTTTTAAAACCAGGAAGGAGACAAAAGCAACACAAATAAACCTTTTTTAATTTCCTACATCAAAATTAATTCTATTCCCATTTTCCTCCCTACCTTCCAATCAATATTTTTTGTTCTCTGAAATTTAAAAAAAAATAAAAATGGAAATTAATTTATTAACTGTGCTCAATTTATTACTTTGGATAACTTTAATTCAAGCCACAGTAATTCCACAAAATATCCCTCTCAAACATGAAAGACGTCGTTACATCCTTGACTCTAAAATGGCGGAATTTGGTCAAAGAATCGCCCAAAGATCACTCGAGCTACCTCCAACACTTCTCCACTTCCCCAACATGTCCCAAACATCCCATGGCGATTGAACATTAAATGACCCCATTCCCACCATGATTGGTGGGAAAATCCCACCACCAAAAAGATCCACACAAGCCACATCAGTCGGTTATGCCATCTACACTACACCGTAATTAAAATAAATAAAAAATTGTAAAATTATTTTCAATTATTTATTTTTAATTTTTTAGAAACGAAAATTCGAAGAAAAAATTTTCAGACAGTGACTATCAATCAGAAATTTGTCAATCCCTTGACTGGGCACTTCAAGACTGTAAAATCCCAAATGATGATCGTGTAGTTTACATGACCATTCATGGTTATGGTGGGGACGAAAAGGCTTCACCCAATGGGTTAAAAACGAGACAATGTATGACCTTTGACCTCCCTCCATTTAAATATTTATTCACCATTTAATTCAATTTGTAGCACTATCCAAAGTGGACCCAAATGCAGTTCATATAGCGGTGGACTGGAAAGAATATTGTCAATCTAACAATATTGTTCTGGATTACCCGGGAGCAGCTGACAACACGATTCTGTGTGGTGAAGCCATTGCTTGGTTTGTGTATTGTGCCGTGTCATGTGGCCATTTTAATCTTTACAACATTAAACTAATTGGACACAGTTTGGGCGCTCATTGTGCCGGTATGGCGGGCCAATTTTATAAAGAATTGTATCCCAATTGGATGTACGCTACCTTGCCGTGTATTTATGGTAATTAAAAGAGATTGCGCACGTTTTTTTTAAATGAGTTAAATGGTGTAAATTAAATTCTCAGGGTTGGATGCAGCTGGACCATTATTTGAGGGAGAGGATCCATACTGGAGATTGGATCCAGATGATGCTGATTTTGTTCAGGCCATCCACACCTGTGGGACTGGCCATTTTGGTATTGCTTTAGGCTGCAATGAGGTTTATGGAGATTGTGATTATTATTGCAACGGCGGGAAAACTCAACCGTCATGTGGGGGCTGGAGTTCTGATCTTTCTGGTACTCAACAAATCTCTTTTCGTATCTTTTCTTAAAATGGAAGCGGTATTTAAATACTTTTTGGGGGATAGGATCATGCGCTCATGGATTATCTTGTGATTATTGGATTGATTCCATAACAAATTCAAATAATTATGACAGTTGGGAATTGGATTATAATACTATTGACAACGATGAATGCGCTTCTTACCAAAATGGCTACTACTGGGCATATTTTGGCTACAATTGTCCTACTTGGTTTGTCCCCCATTTTTATATTATTTAAGGATAATATTTTAAGAAATTTTATCACTTTTTTTGAACAGGATGTGGGGTGTCTTTTGTACCATCTGCAACTGATAGTCTTTTGACCATTTTGTAATAATTATGAAATTGTAATTAATTATTGATTTAAATATAATTTAATTCAACAATTTAATTGGAGAATACACATAATTAATTGTCAATTAGGGTCATACGGGGTTATTACGTCAATGGGGCTATTACGTCATTCGTCTGTTTGAAGGTCATCCTTCACATTTTATGATCGGGATTTGTTTGTATCATGTAAAGGAAGAGGTCTCTGAACGTCCTATGACGTTGTCAGAGATGAAATGATCATTGACCAAGTCCCATGATGAAACAAAGGGACCAAGTCGAAATGTTCTCTGACAGAGTTTCAAAGTAGCCATGCAAAGTATGGCTCCAATGGGGCAAACCAAAAGTCTGAATAATTTTCATGACTGAATCGTCACTCAGTGAGGTCTTTTAAAAGGTCCACAGGCAGAAAAGCACCAAAATGTACCCCATGTGACTTACAGTCACCCTGACGTAATATCCCCGCTTTTCTGTAATAGTGGGGCTATTACGACATGACTCAGATAGTGATTTTGGGCCACTTTCTTGTCATTTTTATGACTTGAAAGTTGGTATACGGATAGATCTTGACTACCTAGCCATGACCTGACCATTAAAAAAATTGGACCCCCGCTTGACCTTTAAAAAGCTATTTGGAAAATTGTTCACAAACATGCATAAAGCGTTAAACAAATCGGGAAAAAACCAGAAAGAGAGAGAAAAAATGATGATGTTCAACAAGATATCACTTTTTGCGTGACCTCACAATGGTCAACAGGTTGATCTCTGACCTGGGTCAATGTTTTTGGTGGCTTTTACAGATTATCATTTTAACGTTTGTAGATGTTTTGGTACGATACAATGACCACCCAAGCAATATTGACCTGTAGAGGTGCCCAAAAACATTGACCCAGCTCAGAGGTTCATAAACCGTTGAATCTTCTGACGTCATGCAAAAGGTAACCTTGTTGGGCATCACTTTTTCTCTGTTTCTTTGATTTGTTTCAAAAGGTTTGAACGTTGGGTTCAAGTTTGCCAGGGGGTTTGGTAAATCACGGCCTACAGATAAAACGAGGGGTCAATAAATTTTTTTGATGGACAGGTCATCTCTATTTTATGAGTAACCAATGTCCAGGTCATTTTCTGACGTGTCATGATGGCGATTATGCCACATTTGAGACTTGTCGTAAAAGCCCCACAAGCTGACGTAATAGCCCCATTTCGCGGGGCTATTACGTCATTAGACTTGACTGACTAATTAATTAATTTGAAAGGGCCAAGTTGGTTAAAAATGATTGTCCTTGGGATAGAATGTAGTTAAATAGTTACTTTAAAAGTACAGAAAATTTGAAACATGTATCTTCATAATTGCGGCCTGTACAGTCGCTGGAAAACCAAACCCTGTAAAAGCCTGACGTAATAGCCCCGCATGACCCTAATTTAGATCTTAGAAACTAATAAAAACTAATAAAAATAAATAAAAAGTAAACTCATTTTTATTTACTATGCAAATAATCTAATTTGAAACAAAGACAATTTTTTACATAAATATGACAAATTCTAATTAAATTATTCATTTGTTAATTTATCCAATTAAATTAAATGTGTACAAATACACTTACCCCTCCCCCCTCCCCCTCCCAAGCTCTAAAAACAAAAAAGTTTTTTTTATTGTTTCATTATACGTGTCATCTAGTCTAGATTATCAAAAGTGGGACAGTCAAAAATGAAGATCCAAAATGAGGGAAATAATTTGAACAGAAGGCGGGAAAGTTTAAACAAAATCAGCGACCTCTTTTGGCCTCTCATTTTTATTCTGAAACTATTGGGCTCTTGTCCTCTCACTTACAGCCAGAGTCTAGTTGACACACCAAAATTAGGGACTGTTCCTTTAATTTTAGATGGTCAGAAAAGCACTGAAAATAAAAAAGCGCGAACGTACAAATTAAAATTAAATGGATTTTTTTTCTGGTCTTTAATTTCCCTCTTATTTTGGACAACGTCCTGGATCATCACTTTTTTGGAAAGTGGTCTCAATGTGTGGAGTTCCAACATGAGTTTGATAGGGAATATTTGGTAGAACAAAATTAATAAAATTTGTAAAATTGGGATTGACCTTTGACCTTTGAATTTGAATTACGTAATTGTAGGTGGAAAAAAACAAGAGAAAATTTTCTTAATTACATAAATGCAATTCATAGTAATGCTAATGAGGCCTGGGTAATTTCCATGAAAGTTGCATTGGGTTCAATATTCCTTGAAGAAATTTTCCAACTTTCTTTAGCCTGGCTAGGCATTAAATTGTTTGCAAAATTCCTTAATTCATGGCAAAATTTTCAACACAATTTTGCAACCACATTTCCATCCTTTGAGGATCAATCAGTTCAAGAAATTTGCAAGAGGAGAAATTATTTGCTAATATTTTATGCAATTATACCATCACTAATTATTTTTGCAATTTTAAATAGCTTAACAGAATATAATCATTTTAATCAAGGACTTCTCAATAAAATCATTTTGGCGCCTTTTGGTCTTCAAGCCATGATGGGAATTCTATTCGAGGACATTAAAATCATCCTTACTTACCATACAATTGCCCATGCTTTTTTGAATGTAATTTTAATTATATTAATTATTTTTGTAAATTAATTTTAATTATTAATTATAGATTCAAAAGGCTATAGCCTGCGACATTCAAAAAGCTGATAATTTAACTAGTGAAAAAATCAAGTCTTGGCGGATACTAGTAAATCAAGTGAGAGACCAGACAGTAGTGGCTGGTCAAAGTCAAAAAGCTCATGAACTCTGTGACCTCGTTTTGTCCATTGTGGCCATCACAACATTGTCATTTTTTGTCTTGAATGGTCCCTGGTGGGTGTCCAATTTTTGGATTTATGCCACGTCCGTCATTTCCTACATTTTGATCCTATTGGGCCGCATTTATCTCAAAATTTTGGCGGCTGAGCAGATTACTTTAAATGTACAACTAATTTTAATTATAATCTTGTCAAATTAATTAAATTAATTGCCTTATTTTAATTACAAGGAAGAACAAATTGCAAGGGAAATGGCCAATGTTCACAGTGAGGATAGTCAAGTGCAAACTGAGGTACATAATTTAAATTGACATTTAAATTATAAATTATTTTAATTAATTATTATAATTAATAGGTCAAGTTTATATATGACATGATCTTGAGTAAACAATCAACAATTAATTTTGGCAATTACGTCACTTTGAATAAACGTCTTTTGTTGAAGGTAACAATAATTTTAATTGGACAAAAAATATTTTTATTTTAATTATCTTTTTTTTGATAGATTGCAGGTCAAGTGGTGACCTATCTAATTGCCATCATGTCATTGTCACAATCCAAAATCAATTAATTTAAATTAAAAACATTGGAATTAACCACGTGACTTTTTTGAAGTCTGGAGCCCACAAAATATTTTTTAATTTAATTGAACCGACACCAACATTAATTAAAAGTATAAAATAGGATTTAAATATTAATTTTAATTGTGGAGTGTGAACAAAAATAAATAATTAAATTGGTTAGCATGTACTACGCGCAACCTTTGTCTCTTTCAATTAAATTTTGTCACTTTAACAATAAGAGCGGAAGGTGTTACCTGTAGGGTTGGGTTAGCTAATGACGTTGCACATTAAAAGTTTCCTGTTTGAAATTCACGAGCATTTTTAACACTCGAGCGAATGACGCCACAAAAATAGTGCCAACTTTTGAATTATTTTCATTTTCCACATAAAAGTTTGATTATTTAACCTAAAAGTTGACAATGACCCTTCAAAATGGATCCAATTTTGTTGACATTTGAATCAGAATTAAATTTGGACACTCCAGATCCACTGGCCTTTGACGAGCTCTTGGAAAGAGACACAGACTCTTGGGGCTCATGTACAACCCTTGCTAGTGGAGAAGAAGTGTATTTACAAGAATGCCCGGAAGAGAGGTCAAGGTCACCACGTCACATTGTTATAGACTTGACCCAGGATGAAACGGAACCTGAAGTAATCACTTTGACTGATGACGAAGAAGAAAAGAGTTTTGAAATTTGTGGAATGCATCCAAGTCTCCAAAATGAGCTGAGCCGTGCACCAGAAATTGACAATGGGGTCAAACTCGTGACCCCTGCATGGTCTCCTTTATCCAGTTCCAGTATTAGTTCAAGATCACAACGAGAAGAAGATGACGGAATTTTTACTAGCGAAGAATTAAGTCCTATTGGGTCAAATTCAAGTGGGTGTTCAAAAAGGAAAATTCCCCCCAAATGGGTCATTGAAATGAAAGGTGTTTTGATAATACATTTTGAATGTCCGCCGAAAAATTTGAATTTAACTAATTTTTTGTCAATAGATTTCTTTGCTTCTGAGCAAATGAAATTATGGAAAAGAATAGAGGAAAAAAAATTAAAAAGGACAAAAGTAATGAAAGCGGAAAAAAAGAGAACTAGAAAATTGATTGAGCTAGAAAGCCAGAAGGTGGAGTACTTGAAGCGTATTTGGGAAAAACTTAATTAAATTAATTTCTACCTTTATGATCTCTTCCATTTTATTTATGTACAATTTACATTTATTATTATTTAATAAAAAAATAATTAATGATTAACCTTTATTCAAGAAATAAAAATGTTCAAAAAATTGTGTCAAAATAATGAAAAAAATATTTGTGTTTAATGGTGGATAATTAATTAAAATGACTACAAACAAGAGCATAATAAATGGCTAAAAGATTGCCAACTTTTGGAGCTGACCCGGCTCCAGAAGCCGTCTTACATTTTTCGCGATTGTTGTTCCTGTCCAACTGTGAGGCCAATTTGGCTGCATAAACTTTTTCTGGATTTGGTCGACTCTGTGATTCCTCAATGACGACAACAACAAAAATGGCGATGGTCAGGAGTAACATTTTTTTCGGTGATACAATTAAATTAAAATTATAATTTACAATTTTATTTAAATTAATTCCTGTTTATTCACTATCCACGTTACCTATTTAATGTCTGCAACAACACATTCACATTTAAAATTCAACTTTTGACAGGTATTGATGACGTCACGACACTGACGTCAAATTTCAATATTTTACAAAAAAAAAAAATTTTCAACATGAAATGAATATTTTGACTCTTTTCTTCAAATATGGCGCTCTAGTTAGTTAGTCGAGTTATCCTGAATTAAAATGAATGTAATTTTTTTCCATTCTCAAAATTTTTTGCCAACCTTCCAAATTCCAAACAAAAATAAATAATTTATTTCTCTCAATTAAATTAATTGAATTCATAAAAACAATGAATTACAAATATTTTGAATGCTATTTTGTCAACATGAATATAATTTAAAATTCCATCCTCAAACAAGTTTCAGGACTCTTTGTGTAAAATTTTCAGTGCTATTTTTTGAATTAGAATCCACATACAATTTCAACATGAAGTCTTCATGATGAAGATGGCGACTCATTGAGACACTCCAAGAGTAAAAAAAATGAAGGTGAGAGAGGCTAAATGACAAGACGGGACAATCAATTTGTTTATTGGTATTATTATGAATTTTTAAATATTTTTAGTTTTTCTTTATAATATACTGCATTCCCATTTAACAGAGGAAATATTATATTTAATAATGATAGATTTAATAGAAATTGCAATTAAAATTTTAATTACAAACTTTAGTTTCATTTTCTTTGGGACAAGACAAATAAAACGGCAAATTAAAAAATACTGAGAAAAAAGAATGGTTAGCGAAGGGACTCATAACCGCCAATAACTCCATCCTTACTCAAAACAATCTGCCACAATTGAACTTTTCGAGACCGGAAAAGACCCACAAAGAATTTCAGGTAGTATGTCCACATCCGGTAAAATTTTGTGGGGTCTTTAAACTGGTTTTTTAATTGGGGCCAACTTTTCTCAAAATTCTCTAGCCATGCTTTCCTATTCACAAGAACATTTTTTAATTAATTGTGTCTGGAAATAAAATTAACTATTAAAAATGAATCTATTAGTACTTACAGTGTCAAATGATAATAATGGCCAAAATTGTGCCAATCCTCAAGTATAAAAAGTCCGTCCATTGCTTCAATCAAATGAGATGAACGAGGGAAAGCACCTAATTTTAAAAATTAAAAAATATTTAATTGACCCCAAAAATGCTCCAAATTATATTTTATAATGTAATTTAATTAATTACCATTAACAAATATATATTTACAGATCCAGGGGTCAGCACAAGGCATGGTCGTATGATGGACGCCAATGGTATGAACCAAAAAAAGGCCATCTGGTTTCAATTGAGAGTGCATCCTCTTGAAAAATGCTTTGTAATTTTTATGCCCAAAATGCTCCATGGCCCCAATGGTGTAAATCTAAATTAAAATTTAATTTTTAATTATTCATTAAAGTTGATATTTTAATTAGTAAATTATCTTACTCGGTCATATTCTTCCCCTTGAATATCCCTGTAGTCTACAATTCGAATGTCGACGTCCAACCCCTCACAAAATTTTTGGGCGTAAGCTCCTCCCTCTTTTGACACAGTACAGCCCACTACACTCACTTTATAATTTTCCGCCAAATATTTTGCCATCCCACCCCACCCACAACCCACATCCAAAACTCGCATCCCTAAATCAAAAAAAATTTTGGAAATATTTCAGTGACATGTGTTCACAATTAAATAATAAGTACATAATAATAAAATTTTGAAAATTACCGGGCTTCAATTTTAATTTTTTAGCAATGAGATCCATTTTGTTAATTTGAGCTTGGTCAAGATCCTCAGTATTTTTGAAGGAGCCACAAGAATAATTCATATTTTTGTCCAACATTTTTTCAAATAAATCATTCCCTGAAATAAAGAAATAGAAATAAAATAAAAAAAGGGCCGGAATATTCAAAAATTTTTAGTTTTTTTTTTGTGTATTCTGTACACAAGGCATAATGTTCTTGGCCAACTTGCCAAACTCGTGTGGGATCAGGGTTCGCCCCCCGAGAGAAACTGTTTCTCCCACCCAAAATTTGACCTATTTCTCCCACCGAGAGAAATGACACAAGATTATCGCAAATCTTAACAATCTCAAGAAAATTTAATGTTTAATTTGACAGATATGATGGGTACAAAATATTTAGTGGCATTCACCATGTTGAACGTTAAGAGTCAACCTTTCTATAAAGTTGATTTAATAAAAAACGAACCATCACATTAATTATTCCAAGGCGAGGTAGCTGGCAGTTTAAAAAAGAAATAGCCCCAAGTGTTTAGCTACCCTTTTTATTTTTAGAAGAAATATGTCACTCAAGTAAGTGTGAGCATGAAAAATTGAAAGACTGGGGCAATGTTTTTTGTCGTTACATATTTTTTTGATTTCTCCCGGCTGACTGTGAATCTCCCATTTCTCCCACTCTGTTTCTCCCGGTGTGCATAGGATTTTCATTTCTAACGGGAGAAATCGAACCCTGTGTGGGATCTTGAAGATTAATTAAATGGAATTTAAAATAGTCAAGAAATCGGACAAAAGGATTAAAAATCCAAGCGTGAAAATCCCTGAGAGTGAGCCGATACATTAATTCGGCTATGTCATCCACTTCCCATAGTCCTTCAATGTAGCCATTTCCAACTCCTAAAAGTTGGTAGGCAAGAAATAGACTATAAATTTCTTTTGAATGAACCACCACATCCCATGACCGTCTCTTGTCAACATGACCCCATTTGCTTGGTTTTCCCGCCTCAATTTCCCATGTTTCATAAATTCGTACATCAAATGAGTCCGCCAATTTATGAAATAAAAGTCGAACTGGAGTTGAGAATAATTTGGCCAAAATGTACACAATTAAATGAATGGCTTCACTAAAATGAAGACCAACGTGGTAAATTATTTTTGAAAATATTTTAAACATTTTAATTTAAATTAAAAAAAACTATGAACTTTTTAAATAACCAACGTGTTCAATATTTCTCAAAGAAATAATTAAAATTTGTTTCATGCTGTTGCTTAAATCAAATCATTTTACAAGTAGTAGTTTTTATTTTACTCATATAGGCAAACGCCTATTGAGTAGACATTATATGTGTGTTTCACGATGCAAAGTAGTTTGGCGGGTTTTACTCCGATATAATTACATTATCATAGATTTTTTACTAAATAGTATAATTAGTATAACTTAAGTTATATATTTGAATACTGTACCCAGAGTGTGTCATATTATTTTATAAAAAAAGAAGAAGACGAGATGAAAAAATAAAACCTTGAACCTCTCTTTCTCTGAGGTACATTTATTGTACAATTAAATTGTATATTATTATAATTATGGGAAGTAGGGAAAAAAAGGATATTTTCGATCAATTTTGCGCACTTTCTGAGACAATAGATGAGACAGTGGGGACGATTGTATTTTCGACCGTTTTGGCGGTCATTCCATTCAGTGTTGGCTGTCCGTTTTGTCCGTCCGTCCAAAATGGACGGACAAAATGGACAAAACTGGACAAAATGTCTTTTAAAAATGGACAAAACGGACAAAATGGACAAAAGTCACTTTGACCTACTCTAAAAGTCAAATGATTAAAGATTTGGACATGGAGCCAAAGACAAAGTTGTTCAGAGTCTATAACTCTACAACTCTGTCTTTTGTCAGATTTTAAAAACCACAATTCTTCATATTATAGCAGTTTGAAAATCGTTTACTAAGGGTCAACTGGTAGGTCGCTAAATATTGGTGGTCCTCCTTTTCTGTTGAAGAGGTCAAGTTACATCTATTTACTATTTTTTACAAGTAATAATTAAACGGGAGAAAAATGAGAGTCGTTTTTAATGTTCATGTGTGCCTTTGACGTCCGTTCTATGCTTTTCTATGCCTTTTGTCCATTTCGTCCATTTTGTCCGTTTTGGACGTTTTGTTCATTTTGTCCACTGGACAGTTAATTTGGTTTTGGACGGACAAAACCCCAACACTGAATTTCCATTTTATGCGTACATTGTGAGCTCAATTTTTGAAGAAGGGGATTGGCGGTTTAAAACTCGGACGATGGTTTATTATTTTATCTTCATTTTTAACCTTCTCATTGCAGCTGAAGCCAATTCAAAAGTCAGTCCAAGTTTGTGGTTTGTGACTCCGCCATTTTGAATTATTTTTAATTTAATCAATTTAATTTTAAATTAGTCCCGCTACTTTATCCGGTGGTTACAACACGTGGCCAAAAGGGTGGATTTTGAGGATGAGGCCCGTTTTCAACGTCAGATCAGTCTCGTGATTGGCCAGATTCAAGAGAATGAGATTGGCCTCAAAGGGAAATTTTTCACAATTACTTACTCATTTGTAGGGAATGTAAGTACAATTAACTAAATTTTTTAATTTCAAAATTAAACTATAATTTAATAATTTCAGGTAGCCGCTCTCGTTGTCACTTACACAATTGTTTTGTTTCAATTCAAAAATAGTGCGTAAACAATTACAATTAAAATTAATTTATTAGGCCAAGCCAATGTTTGTAAATAGGGTGAAAATTGTGCACGTGCCTAAAAATAAGGGAAAATAATTTAATGTGACATTTTGAATGAGTTTACACTACATTTTGATAAAATTATGTAAATTAGAGAGAGAGTTGAAGGCACGTCAAGGACGCCAAGTGTTTTTTTCGTCCATAAATTTAATTTTACATTGTTCCCAAAGATTCAGTTCATTGCAAGAACCTGTTCCCCCCATTCCTGGAATGGGCCAGCCATTTTTTTTACTAAAATTTTCAATTGTGTTTGTACTGTTTGGGCCCAGTCCTTGAATTAAGTCCATATACATAATTCACATTTTATTCTTTTTTCTTCTATTCAATTTAACTTACAAAAATCATGCCAAATTTTCAAAACAGGAAACCCATTTAATTTTTATGTGTCACGCAAATTAAAATTTTGAACACTTCAAAATTTACAAAACTATTTTTAGTTCCGAGTGTTTGGTTCATTTTTGAATGGAATAATTTAAACGAGATTTGGGGTAAGATTAAAAATTAATTTTTATTAAAAATTAAAAAATTGTTGTTCAATCTTTAGATTGATAATTATCAATAGTAATAAGTTGATAAATAAGTAAATTAAATTAAATTAAACAGAAAATGGAATCAGAATTTCAAAAAATGTTTGAGGCAGTGGACGGAGACAATTCAGGGAGAATCTCAGCCATAGAATTACAAACAGCATTGAGTAGTACAGGAGAGCCTGTTGGATTAGAAGCATGTCAAGTCCTCATCAGTCTCTTTGACGAAGGGACGGGGTCAGTTGACCTCAAGGGATTTAAAAATTTATGTCAACTCCCCACCAAATGGAAATTAGTCTTCCAACGATTTGATCAAGACAAATCTGGATTTATTGAATTGAATGAACTGGGATTGGCTCTCAAAGAAATTTTCCCTGATTTTGAATTACCCTCCAGTTTTGTCCGCATGCTCATCACCAAATATGGAGACCCAAATCGAGGGACGGGATTAAATAAAGAACAATTTTTATTGGCTTGTGCTTTCTTGGAAAAGTCTCGTGAATAAATTAATTTTTTATTGTGACTTTAAATTTAAATTGTGTTCTCAAAAAGTTTTCAATTTTCTTAAAAATTAAACCGCTTTACATTCGATTGTACTTTATAATTTCAAAAATTTCATAAAATTACTATTTTGGCAGAAATTCTAGATGACGCCCCTCTCAATTTTATATATTTATCCATGTACAATTTAAATTCTTAAAGAGGGTTATCAATTTTTTTAACCTCAGAACAAAAGTTTGTTCCAAACTATTATTGATTGGTAAAATGGGGAGTTTTTATGAAACTTAATGTGAGTTGGTAGTACAACATTTTAATTTAAATTATAGAGTAAATTTTCATAGTTTCAAAATACCGTCAGGTCAATATTCTCTGTGTCATGAGGAGTACAGTATAATTTTTTATTTATTTTCAACAGCTAATGTCTGTTAAAGTTTTTAAATCAAAATTCATAATTTAGTGTTGGCTGAAAGGGCTCACAAGCTGCTAGCAAATCCGTAATAAATTTTGGTGCCATAGCCATAAGGATTGACATTTTAATTATTTGACTGAAACAAATTAAAATAAAATGCATAGAAACTGTTCACTTCCGTACTCCTCTCCAGGTTTTATTTCAACCATTCTAATGGAAGATAAAAATTAAATGCTAAATTTTTCATTGGTTAATTTTCTACAGCTTTAACCATTTGAGGCTATATAAATGCTACAGGGACACGGTAAGGTCGATATTTCACGTGTCAAAAACTCCATGCGCCAGTTGGCTCCATTTTAATTATATTTCTTTCAATGAATAATTCAAACTTTTATGAATAATTAGTTCCTGGTTCCCCACTAAATTTTTCAAACCGTGCGTTCCCCCGAGTCTCTCCCCGAATCACGTTTCAACTTCAACAATTTCACTTGTTTAATTGTGATAAACTTAATGTTTTATTTTGGATTATAGAACGTTCCTCTGTTCTGTCACCAAATGTTTTGTTGTGTAAAACATTATAGTCAAACATTTGAATGCCAAAAAGTCACTGAAATATTTTAGACTAATATTTTACACCGAAAGTGTGAGATTTTCTATTCACTGTTTTTCCCTTTATCATAAAAAATATCATGTACCCATTAAATTTTTCTTTACTCCAGTTTCATTTTCAAGTGACACTTTTAACTAACAGAATGGCTTCCGTCTTTTACTGAGTCTTTTCCCATTTCAACCAACCATTCTTTGATTTTAGTGTTTCCACAATAAAATAAATTAACAAAAAAAACATCAGAAAGTAAATTTATTTGAAAATGTTGAGTAAAAAGGCCCTCCAGATATTTGGTAAATATTTGAATTTTGGCTACAGATGCCATTTTACTCCGTACTCGTTCTCTAAAACAACCGCCAATTTTAATTTTGACCCCTCCCCTCATCATCGATTCAAAATTTGCCTGTACATGAGCATCTGCCTTGTCTATTCGATGTTCTTGATTTTTCAATCTCTTCGAGAATTTGACAAGGCGAATGTGTCCATAGACCAAAAATTTGGTTTATTTTTTACCACGGCGGCCTTCCTGGGATATTTCTTTACGCATTGGATGACGTTGAGAAGTTATGGGAATTTGCACAACATTCTCAACTCCATCTTGGCTACCTCCTCCTCCCTTACACGTACCACAATTAATCAGAGAATAATACAAAATAATTTGTCCAATTAAAAATTGGAAATTGTCACTTTAGGTCAACTTGGAATTGTCGGGAATGATGTGGAGGGTCAAATTTCTGGCCGTTTCAAAGGCATTGCTTTCTTCTACTTTTTCTTGTCCGTAGTGAGATTTATTGGATGCATTAAGAGACCGGAAACAAAAGAATTTGTGACGGCACTCTCATCTGACCCACGTGCCCTCCCTTTTATAATTAAATTAATGGCAGGGATGGCCCACGGTTTGATTTTTGCATTTCATTTTTATTCCTTTATGTTGTTCTTTATGATTTCCTCCCTTTACGTCTGTAGCCTCCTCCCCATTCTACGACAGAGCAGGTCCAAATTTCATTCAAATTTTTAATTCTAACTAAAGTTAATGAATGCGAACAATTAATTATTTACAGGGTTCAACCAAACGTGAATGAGGTCCAATGGTCAATGAGGGGTGCCTGCGAGTGTTACAATGAGTTGAGTATTCTTCAAATAAATTTCCAAAATATTTTTGGAATTTTTCCTTTGGGTTTTGAAATCATGACCTGCTTCGTGATCATCATCCTCATCTTTTTGGGTGTCGTCACCTCCTCAATCACCTTCGTTATTAGAGGAGGCGTGGCGTTTTTTATGCTCTTGCTCATCTTTAATCAATTTGCACAAGTCCATGATGCCTCCCTGTCCATGATTGACTCTTGGAAGCGGATGAGGTCCCCCAAATGGTTCTCAAAATGGCGGGAGGGGTGTCGACCAATTAGTATTAAAATTGGGGATTTTTTTGAGGTGGACAAGGGCCTTTTGTTAACGCTAATTACTATTGTCATCACTAATTGTTCTAATCTTATTTTAACTTATAAAAATTCACAACATTAATTTAGAATAAATTTAAAATGCAAAAAGTGTTGTAGAGTCTATCCAAATTTA
>JAQIVZ010002886.1:0-17293 GCA_034700945.1 Arrhopalites spinosus | reverse complement strand
CTTTATTTGTGGCTCTACAAATAAAAAATCCTTCTCGGCCCTACACAAAAAAATTAAACTTTAGAATCATATTTTGGTAAACCTCATAAACAAAAGCTTGAGATCACAATACAACTTTTGCCCTTCAAATTAAACTTTGACCCTGTGACCTGAGAAATTAAACTTTCATTTTGCCGATGCTTGGGTCGTACAAAGTCTTGGGACCCTCAAGTTTAATTCATAAAATTATAATCTGGCCATATCAATGCAATTGTGCTTCTACAGCTAAATCTGTGGCTAAAATACTAAATTTGACTTTACAAAAATTTGTGGTCATACGAATTGGTTTTTCGACCCTTTGATAAATTAAAATTTTTGAATTGGTCCTAAAATCTTGAGGCGTATAAACTATAATCAAGCCATACAATAAGTTAACTTAAGTGTTGACTCTTCAAATAAATCTTTGGCCACACAATTATACTCAGTCCTACAAATTCAATTTGACCTTTGCACCCAAACTATTATACTTTGAAAGTCAGTTAGCATAAATTGACATTTGAATTTTTTAATACGATTTTCCGTATCAGGTCATAAGCCCGAATGGACATACCTAAGTCCGAAACTTTTTTAATTTTTTTTGAAACAATACAGGAAATTAATTTAGTTTGAAGTTTGATTGAAGTTGGGGGTGAGGTTGTTGAAGGAAGGTTAGGTCAAATTCCTTCGACTAACTATCCCGGCAGTACCCCCACGGACTCCTTATGGGTTTCGAGCTTATATCTTTCGGGCTTATGTCATGGAACCCAATTTTCGCACACACGACAAAACTTACCGTTTTACTCAAACACTAAACGTGAACTGACTGTTAATCCTACAAATACATACTTGGTTCCCGTATATGCCTTTAATTTATAAAATTATAGCTTGGCCATACAAATTAAAATTGACTTGATAAATTATAATCGGGTCGGGTCCAAAAAAATAAAGCCTGATTCGGAATATTTTAATCTGGCCCTTCAAATTGAATTTTAACCCGGTAAATTAAAAACTGGGTCTTTGAATTCTGGTTGGGTCCTGCAAATTAATAATCCGACTTTATGCCTTTTAAGCTGCACCTTTACATTAACTTGGTAATCAAAGTGAAATGAAATCATTCAGTTCAATAAAATGTTCATTCTTTGACACAACAAATTAAACTTTAACCCTACAAATGATTGGGCCCTATAAATTGTCATCTCGCGATATAATTTAAAGGTTGGTCCAACAAATACAACTGTCGTCATACAAATCAAAAGTTGTACTCAGGCCAAGTCCTATAAATTATAATCTGACACTGAAAATCAAGGCCAAGCACAGTTTGACTCAACAAATAAAGTTTTTTATTTTATCCTATTGTTTCAAATTTACAAATAACAAGACCCTATAAATAGAATTTTAAGCCCACAAATAAAAAAAAAACAAATTTATAAATCACATATCTCTCATCATGGTAAACATGAACTTGCAGAAGGAGTGTGACCAAGAAATCTTAAACTGATCATTCAAAGTACACTAACTGGACGGCTGCGTAGCAGCCTACAAATTTTCTTGTCCATTTATAATCTAATTACATAACAAATTATACAATATCATAAATAATAATCAATTTGATTTTCTTCACAATTAAAATTTATTTGTAGTGACGTAATAGAAGTAGAAACTTCACTATATTAAAATCCAAAACTTTCGTGTAATTTTTTTTAAAAAGTTGACAGAGGTCACGTGTCCCTTGACTTTTTAATGATCAATTTGATTAAATTTGCATTAAAAATACAGTGTAACTGCAGCCGTATGTATAAATTTTAAAAAAATACTCTTGTTCATTCAGAGTAAAAAATGATGTAGAACATGGAGCATGTCTAGAATTTGACTATACATTAAATTTAAAAAAAAGGGAAAAGAAACTAAGCCAAGGGCCGCCGGTGAGTAAAAAGTGCGTGTGTGTGTATGGCCTCCTGTACTCTATATTTAAGAGAGAGATTAGGATGAAGGAAATTGTTTATATTCGGTCGCAATGGGAATGGGGCGAGGGGGGTTAGCTCATTGCAGAGAATATTGGAAGTGTAGCCCAGCATGAAATATGTAACTCTCTGCCACATAAATATGGTTAATTAAAACGCACTACTACCCAATTGTCATCGGTCCTGTCGACAAGCCGGAGAAGCAGTGAAATTCCATCCAAGTTTTTCTAGATAGAAAACACGAGCATCTTTCTCGTCAACTATGTAGATTGTCGAGATACTTGAAATTTGGGAATGAAGAGTAAAAGACTTTCCTGTAGTCGTTGTACTTGTAGTAGATAGTTTACTCTGAAGAGCGTTGATTTTACGCCAACCTTTTTTTTCTTCTTCCTAGACTACACAATGTGTGTCTTTTTTATACATGTACAAATGTTGTGGAGTTAGAAATCACTTTGGAAGAAGAATATAAGAGAATTTTCACATATCTGTACAGTGTGCACTACAAAAGAGAGAGAGAGCGAGAGTCTCCTCCTCTTGCTGTTCATCTTTAGAGAGATACAATGGTTGAAGGAAAGAGTGGAGAATTTATCGCTCAATGCATGCATTCACGGATGCCAATGTCGGTTGGTCCTCAAGACTTATAAATACGTGTCAAGCTTTTACCAAAAAAACTTTTTCTTCTTGTTCTCCTCATACAGTTCAAAAAATTGTGGAGACTCTATCTGTACTCGTACATGGGAAGGATGTTAGAGAATGTACTGTAAGGTCTTGAAAGAATATTTTAGATGCGGTAAAGAGAGAGAGGGAGAGAGAGAGAGAGAGATAGCGGCGTTTATCTCTCTGATCATGAGTTAAACTGAAGCAATGTCTCATCCATCGCTACATTTCCCATCCCCACCACCACGATAATTCCTTTACTTATGGCAAATAATTAAGCTCGCATAAAAATCTGCTCCAATCCAGTCGACTGGCTGATAGCTCAGACACGTGCATTAAATCTAACAACTTGTAACGTTCATATATATATATATAGGCACGGTATATCTTTAGACTGGAGAGATATGAAGAGTTTTATTTTATATTGTAAAAATTCTACAGCTCTCATCTCTTTTTCTGTTTGGTGTGTGTGTGAGTTGGGAGTGTGGGGAAGAATTCTTTGTGAGTTGTTTGAGGAATAAAAATCCTGGAGCTCAATTCACCCGTATTCCTATTCTTAATACAGACACAACTGTGTACTTAAGCATGCCAGGAATTTCTCATTTCTATTTATTATCCCAACCACATTTAAACTTCACTCCAAGATTAATTACACTAAATTTAATTAACTACCCAAACGCCATCAACCATAATATATTATTATCTTGTATCTCCCAATCTCTCTCTCTCTCTCTCAAATATCTACACACACACACACTTACACTTACATAACAACGTAAATTATTAATAATCAATTTTAAAATTCTCTTAATTCTCATTCAACTACAGCCACTCTTGTCTTTGTAACCATAAATTACTGTACTTGTGCTTGTGTACAGGCTTGAGTGTGTCTTGAGGAAAGGAGAAAAAAAATGAAGGAGGTACGAAGTAGCGGTGAAGAGGCAGAGAGGTAGACAGGGGAGAAAATATTTAATTAAATGACGAATTTAATTTGCGAATTGCAGTAGCCATATCAATGAGGAAGAAGACGAGAGAGAGAGAGAAAAAAATGGAAGAGGGAGAGAATTTTAAAATCCAAATAATTAATAACAATACACACTGTAATTTCATACCCATCTAATTTCATAACATTTAATATTTAACTATGACTCAGTGAGAGAATTTGATAATAGACATTTGCACTCTGTACAAAGGAAAAGAAGAGAATATTAAATTAAATTGACGAGGATGAGAAATCAAGAAAGGTAAAGAAGGAAAAGAAGCAAAAGATTAATTGATGAAGCATGTAAACACGATCAACGTGTAGAATTAATAATAATTCATAATTAGTCACCGTCATCAAACACTTTATTGTATTTGTATTTAAATCGTAAATCACACATAAATTACATGCCTTCAAATCATCTCACCCATGTACAACTAACTAAAATATTAATAAAAAAAGAGAGGGAGAGAGAAAAACAAGACAAGACAGGAAAAAGGAGATTAGATGGGTGGCATAAGGTATTGCATAATAATAATAAAAATATCCCAATTAGAATAATCATCTCTACAATATTATAGTCTCCACTACACCATAAAAATCTCACAACTTTATTCAACTTCATCAAATGAAATCGACTGGCAATGATCTGACATTTTATACCTTTGATAATTATTTTTGCAACCGCAATGCAATGAAGAAGAAATTTTTTTTAATAATATTAAAGTACTCAAGCAGAAAAAAAGATGGGGATGTACTTTGTACTTTGTAATATTGAGAGAATTGTTTTTTTGAAAGCAAGCAACTATTTTGATAATTAGTTGTTATTGTAAACGACACAAGGAGAACAAAAGGGAGATAAGCCAAGGTGTAGGTTTTTTTGTACGACGACTACTATAAGAGTATTTTACTACATCTTTTGAGAAGAATGATTTGACTGTTGGTCCATGTAAATGAGAGATATTTAACGTGCATTGAATCTTAATGTCAAGTAGAATTTTCAGCCCTGTAATTAATTGCTAGTCATAACACATAACACACACGAAACTCAAGTTTAAGAACAATGCCAGTGTACAATTCTCTCAAAAGACGAGAGATGTGTTTCTCCTTCTTTAAATGTATGTAACATTGATGATATTACAACAATGACAATGTAACCATAATCAACGCTCTTAATAGACATTAATGCGAAGAGAGAGAGAGAGAAGAAGACGAGTGATTATTGTTGTTGTCTTGTCTCTCTCTCTCTCTCTTGTGGAATGTGATTTGAATACGGACGTGGTTGTAGAATTTAATTGTGTGTACTAAATTAGAAAATAAATTTTCTGTAGAGTAATTATTTTGTAATTATGATAAAATTATTTATCAGCATACATAACTACATGGTATGTAGTCTATCTTGTAAAATATTAATTTGAGGTGTACATTTTATCATCCCTATAATTTCTACTGTACATGTTCATATGAATGTGGCCATGGAGTATAGAATTCCTTAAGGAATATTCTGACATTAAAAATTAAATTAAAAAAAAAATTGTCTGTACTACTCTCATATCCTAATGAATTATATTTTATATTATGTCTGAAATGTAGTTGAAAGGAAGGGAAATCTGGGAAATGTTTGTGCTCATGCACTTGATCTACTTAGTTGAGCTGACTGAGTTGACCATGAGAAGAATTCAGAGTGTGACGGACGAAGGGAAGAAGAGAGTTAATTTTATTTTGAAAAAAGAAGAAGAAAAATTTCTATGCTCCATGATTTTTTGACTTTGAAAAGTTGATTGCGATTAATTCGTAATCGGTAATCGGTCCCACTGTACATACATAGAGAGAGAAAGGGAAGGGAGATGGAAAAAAAGAGGACAAATGAATGGATGGTTGGTTGAGAAGAGTGAGGAAATTTTTGTATAGAAAGTGTATAAATATAAATCCGTGTAATATTTACACTGTGTTGACAGAAACCAAAGCTAGGACACAGGGACTGTACTTCCCTTCTTGTGTCTATGCTTGTGTGAAAGAACCAAGAGAGATAGAGAGTGATAATTTGTTTGTGAGTAGGACTGAGCATCCGCTTGAAAAAGTCATTTAAGAGAGAGAGAGAGAGACACCAAAAACTCTCCCGCGTTTGTTCATATCCCTGTTCAAATATAAATGAAAATTTGTACCTCATGTGTCTAAGTATACATGGAATTTATATGGGGTATTACATGTCGAGGATAAATGAGGAGGATTGTAAAGAAGATGATGATGTATAAACATTTTCAAACTGGCAGTGCGAGGGGTGAGTACATGGTACATGGCTTTTTTGCGTGTACAAGTGTACACAGTTTTCGTCTGGGAGTAATTAACACGGGTATACCAGTGAAGACTCACTTGTTTGCTCTCTCTCTCTCTCTTAGTCCTGGACTCCAAGTCAGTTTTGATGAATCAGACCGACTGAAGTGAGACCAAGTGGAAACCAAAATGCTTTCAAATCCAATCCAATCCAACAGATAGACAGCCAAGGGTAAACAAGGAACAGGAGAGTAGCAGTGGGAAATTGCAACACAAGCCACAGACTTCATCTCAATCTCAGCAAACTTGGAATCACTTCACAATGTGCATCCATCCAACTCCTCGCTCACTTCATCAAAGTAAAACTCATCTATGATCAATTTCACATGGCGCATCTTCCTCCCCTCTTCAAATGTACACACACACACAATTGTACAGTATAGCTGTAAATTAAAATCCAATGCCTAGTCTATTCTAGCTATAACAATGTTAAACATGTTCATGATCTCTGTGTTTATATATATACATATATACATATCTACCTCTTTTTACGCCACGTCAACTTTTTACTTGTTCATACATACAGAGACAAATTAAATGTAATATATTAGCCAAAGTTTTGACCCCATTTCCCCAATCCCATCTCATCTTGTTCATTAGTTTTCTGTACTTGAGGAGAGGAAACCAAAGAGAGAGAGAGAGAGAGAGAGAGCCAGAAGCTCATCTTCATCTCTGTGTTGAAATTATGGAAAATATTGCTACTGATTTAAAACAGCCTCCTTTCCCCCATTGAAAGGGGGTAAAAGAGAAGAAAGAAGGAGGATGGAGGATGTAGAAATGAAATTTTGTACCCGCAAAACTTTCTGTTGATGGAGACAGTCAAAACTATGACTATATTTTGCAAACAATGAGATGAGGTGAGGACAAAGTAAACTATACTGAGTTTCATATTTTATATATGTACCTCCCCCCCCCTCATCTACATGTCTACGTGCAATGATGTATATATATATATATGTATTTGTAAAAGAGAAAGGAGGGAGAGGGTTCACCATAACAGATTTTATGATGTCATGGTCGGAAAATAATCGAGGACTTTATATTATACACACATAACTTGAGACGGACATTTCCCATTGTTCCCATTATTATGTCATCTAGAGTTTTAAGGATGGTAGGAAAGTACCTTTCACAACCCAAAACTTTCACTACTATTCCTCACCTCCTCTCTCTCTCTCTCACTTTCTCTTCCATTTCCTCTGTCTTTCTTTCTCCATTGTTTCATACCCCCCAAACTCCCCTTCTTGGTTTGCCTATTCCTTTTGCTTACTATTTCTTTTTTTTCTTCTTTTCTCTCCCGCTGCTTAATTTTCCTCTCTTTTCTCCCTTTATTTCCTCTCTCCTGTATACCTTTTTTGATATTATCTCAAGTCAAAATATGCAAATGGTACAATCACCAACATCATCATCATCAGACCCCCATTCTTAGTTTTTCCTAGTCCTAAAAAAAATGGTGAAAAATGAAAAGCTGGAAATTTTTTTTTTTTTGATCAACACCAATTTATATTCTACTCTGTAGATTGTTAGAATGACCAAAAATCATTTGAAAATGGCCAAGAAAAAAGTGTTAAATTTTTTTCAAATAGTTTTTGTCTCTCTCTGCAGTCACTTGACTCTCCATGTACAAAACTATTTTTTGGGAGGAATAAATTTTTAAATGTTATATGAAAATACCATAATGTATGTACATCTGTACACAAAAGGTATAAGTTTTGGTGTGTATCTGTATATATTTATTATGTATCATGCGGCAAGTTTATTCTTGTTTATTGTCCTCTTAAAATTGTTGTTTTTCCTCTCCTTCATCCACATTCCATGTTTCAAGTTAGAACCGGCCTAAAGAATAGTAATTTAAAGTTAAAGGGGGAGGGGTAAAAAAGAGTTGAAGACTGAGAAGAAGAAACATTTTTTGAAATTAAAATAAAAAGTAACATGTTAAAGTCAATGAGCAGAATACATGTAAAGCATTTATACAGCTTTAGATAATTACCACAGAGATTCAACAGAGTCGAAACAATTCAAAAAATAATACTTCAACTTCTTCCTTCAACTCTCGTCATGCGTGCGTAATGTGGACGAATAATCCTTTCTTATTAAGGTCCATAAAATTTACGTTCAAAAAATACACACACACACACATCTTCATTTCCCTTGAGACAAAGCCAAAGGCGAGGGGGGCTACCCAAGGACGAAAGGAAGATGAGATGCTCATCAAGAAAAATATTAAAGTTTACTTTGTTTAAAATCTTGAAAATCTTTTTTCTTTTTTTTTGGTATTTTCTATAAATTATATACTCTAATACTAGCTCAAAAAACAACAAAGATTTGTGATTATCATTTTGTACAACCTCTCTTGTTTTCCCAGTTTTTTTCTGTATAGTTAAACATTAAGTACAGTGCAGTGTATTAAATTGTTCAAGTTTAAGTTTAAATTTAAATCCAGATTGTAATTATATATACATTATATTTTAACGACGATGAGTACAACAGCCTGATTTATTTTGTTTGTAATTATCATTAACAGTGAGCACACAGACAATGAGAGAGAGAGAGAGATGAAGAATGTATGAAATTTTGAGATTTATCAACATTGCATATCTATACATACAGTCAACTCTATCAAGAGTAAAAAAAGAGCGACAAAAAAAGTTTCTAAGATACAGACAGTCAAGAGATGAAGTTGGAAGAGCCGAAAGTCTAAGGATATTAAGCTATTTAGAAGAAAAAAGAGTAAATAGTTTTTACGCAAGTATAAACATACACTAAAAACAATTTATTTTATGGCAGAAAGTATACATATTATTTTGTTTTTTTAAAGAGAGAGAAGATATTAAGGATAAAAGCGTTCTACAGTTGTGGTTAAGGGAGAATAATGGTATAGAGTTTTGATAATAATAATGATGATTAGACTTTAGCGTTGAGGTAATGCCCAATGGAGCGAAGGTTAGTCTCTATTTATGGTTTGAATGTAAGAAATCAGTTCATTGCACCAAAAAGTCAACTCTTTTTTTTGGAGACTGACTCTTTGTGTGTTTTTCTCTTACGTTAGAGTGTGCACTGTTTTTGCTGTAGGAATTTTATGTGGTCGTCTGGCTATTTTACCCTATACACTGTCAATGCCCGTTAATTGATCTGGTGCGGGTCTGCTGACGATTTGGGGCACTTTCCATTTTCTAGAGTTTTGTAAAGGTACGTGTGGAGTGCTTTGCTTGCTTGCTACTACTTTACTGTGGTGTGTGGTTACTCCTGCTTGAAGGCGTCAGACTTTGTAGTTAAGAATGAATTTTGCACTTGCTGGTTACCTTCCCCCCTCCCCCTTCTTTTTCGTCTTCGTCACTGGTCGCACTCGTCACTCGTCTTGTCTTTTTGCCACTCTCAAACTTGACTTTCATGCTCTAATAGCTCGGAGACTTTCTATTATGATGATGCAGAATGTATAAAAAGCAAGGCCACATCGGCATGTCAACTTAGTCTCAATTCACTATTGTTCTCAAAATGAAGCTCATTTTATTATTTGCTCTTGTTCTCCTTGCTACTTTTTGTAGCTCTTATCCTTTAGAAGACCAAATTCCAGCTGCTGGTAAGATTTTTCAAAAAATTTTTTGATTTTCTTAAAATTAACCATTTTTTGTTGTCCTGTAAAAATTGTCACATGATTTTTATCGTGATTAAATCTCAACTGTCAAATTATTTTTCAAAAACTGTTTTTTGAAAAGTTGCTAAATAAATTCATTTTGTTTTTTTCTACAGGTGGACATGGTCATCATCAACATGGACGGGTACAAATAAAAGTGTACAGAGGTCAATCAAAACCCCACGGATATGATTACTTTGCCCCGTAAGTTATATAAATAAATTTTTTAAGAGACTTTTAATTATTCATTATCAAATCTGTATCAGAATTTAATCATAATTATTCATCTCTTTCAGATACGGATACTGGGTGAGACAACCCCCAGATAATCATGGTTATCATCATTAAGTATAAAGTTGTCAAGACAAAAAACAAAAAAAAATCCCGTTAAAGTTTTCTTCCTGTTACAAAAAAAAATTGTTGGTTTTCTTCTTTTTATTGTTGTGAGATAAATGACTTGTTTTCTCTCTTGCTTTCTTTTCAAAAAAAATCATTTTGTTTTTGTTTTTTACAATTCTTGCCTTTCTTCTAATAATTTTAATTCATAATAGAAAATTCTAAGACAAAAATGGTTCTACATCATAGACTCATAGTCAAGAGAAAAAAAAGGGAGAGATGTCTAATCTCACGTAACAAAATATTTTCATGTTTAGTTTGGTCTACATTTGAGATAAAATGATGGGAATAGTATGCAAATAGTGTGACCCACTCTGTGGATAAGAGATTCATACATTAAAATTAATTTACCAAAGAATTTACAAAAGTTGCACTTGTACATGGCATAAATATAGACACGGCCCGGGTAGTACAGATAGAAGGGAGGGATAGTAGAAAACGTTAAAATTTTAGACTCGACTCTCTCCAGACTTCCTGTTTGAGCAAATGGAGTCAGTGGTATGTGGTAAAGGTTTTATGTTTGAGATTTAAATGAAATTCAAGGAGAGAGGAAGAGGACTTTGGTGAATAAAGAATATATACATATATGTATATAATATATATATATATATAGAGTGTAGAGTAATTGAAAGGGAACACACAAACTTTTCATACTATTGCATCAAGTCATGGCACAGTCAGAGTCATTGTTCGAGGACAAGTGAGCTCAGCTGAATGAAGAAATGACCAAGAAGAAGACAAAAGCCTGAGCCAAATGGTCAACTGAAGCATATGCTCCGCAAAAAGGGGATGAGGTACATACATTACCCTGACTACGTGAGTACTTACTCCAACTCCATACACATATACCTAATATAGGACGCTTGGCATTATCCCAACATTACGAAAGAAAATCTTGTGTCTCTGTGTGGTTGGAGAAGGTAGAAAGTAGAGAGAGAGAGAGAGAGAGAGAGAAAGGGGGGAGTAAGTCTTAGATTACTTTCATTTTATATAGGAAATGTGGAGAGAGAGAGAGAAGGGAAAGCATGTCGTAGGGCGAGGGATTTGAAGAACAAATGTAAAGATCCTAGCTTACAAAAGTAGGGGAAAAGATTGTGTAACTGTGGACGATGGTGGAGGTTCACTCTGGATTGGGACATACATACACACACACACAAGGTACATACAGTTCACATGGAGAAAGTACAAAATTTCCCAAAGAATATATATTGTGTGTGGGTAGTGGGGTATAGATATTTATTGGTGGGTAGGGGAAGACGAGTACTGGGTTGGAGGGTAATGGAAGAAAGTGGAATAAGGAGAAGAGGCGGTGGAGTAGTTACATTGAACATGTAATATACACAAAAGAAGGCCCATGCACAAGCAAGGTTAGTCGTGGTGGTGACCAAAGTTTTCATTCATAAGAAAAGTTTACAGTTACTCGAGTTTCGCAGGCAATAAGAGAGAGACCGGTAACTGCACAGCCGGAGAAAGCGAAAGACGAGAGAGAGAGAGAGAGAGGGAGAGAGTGAGAGAAGACAGAAATTCAAGTCGTGTAAAATTCGCAATATCCGGCCCCAGTATTAGTTTTACTTTCTCTACGAGCTTTTCTACAGCGCAATGATAAACTCTTGAGAATTCGATTTGGCTGGTTCGTCGGTTTGTTTGCCGCAGATACATACATGGATCATTCAGCCCCTCTCTCTTTTTCTACTCACTTCCATGTCTCCATCTCTTCATGTACATAAACTACAGATGTAGAACTTGTAGAATGTTCTTGTTCCATTTTCTCATTGTTGAGTCAGACTAAAATTCAAGCCATAGAAGAGAAAAAAAACAATTACATTTGTATTACTGTCCTATCCCCTATTTTTAAAATGAAAAATTTCAAACGTTTCAGTCACATTTTTTTTTGTTCAAAACAAGATACGAGGCATAAGATTATTGTATTACAAAACTTGTTTAATATAATACAGTACAAGTTAGAAGGAACCAAATAACAAAAAAAATCTTTTACATTTTACAACATTTTTTTTTTGTGAAATTCATCTCATCTCATCCATCATGTGGTACACACTGTGGAGTCTGAGAGAGAGAGAGAGAAAGTCATGTCAATGGATGGATCTAACTTGCTCATGTTATCACATTGTTAACTTGAACTTGATTATAAAAGAAATGGTCAAGATAATGGAGATGTTCGATGGCTTACAACTGAATGGATGAACCACACCCACGTCCATCCTTCTTTCCTTCCGTATTTCCATTCTTGAGTATATCTTCACTATAAGATGTTACATATGCACTTATAGATGATTCTAATTCTTTGAACCTTTTAGCTTCAACTTTATGTATCCAATATATATATATATATATTAGTTTTAGATGTTGAGACTCACATAGTTTATAGACTTGTACATAGGGATATATAACAAAGAGTGTAAAAAAAGATGGTTGGTAGTTTATCACGGACCATGTACACACATTTCACTCCGTGTCACCACCGGACAATTATGGTCATCCTTCTGGCCATGACCAAGAATTAAAACCACAAGCATACATACTTAATACATTTATACTTTCTATCTCTCTCTCTCTCTCCCTCCCTCTCTATTTTTTCTCAAAAGCTAATGTGACTTGATCAGTCGAGCTTTCATTTTGTGAGTAATAAGTAAACTCTCCCCCTCCTCTCTTTAAGGTTTCAGTTTCAAGTCAAAAACCATCAGATAAGATTCAGTGTCATTGTTAGTTGTTACTCTTTTCAAAATTGTGCAATCTACACCTTCAAAAACTCTCTAAATTTTTGGTAAAAATCTAGAGAGGCCGAGAGCTTAATATATTTGTACTCTCTTCCCCCCAAAAAACAAAGTGAAAATAGACATTAAATATTCTGTAATTTTATATTCTTTTTAATTCCTTCAACACTATCTTGTTCCATGTAAAAGGTGATCCATTAAAACTTAAAACTGTAGAAAAAAACCTAAAATTTTGTATCTTATTTCCATTTCAAACAAATGGCAACTCAAATTATTACCTTGAATTAAATTTCTCAAAGTATTTTGTCTCAAAATGGTAAAATCTTATTTTTTTAGATATCCTTTAATCGAAATCGAGTTTTTGATACTCTTTGGTTTACACATGGAAAAAATAGAAGAGACTGAAAAAATGTAATTGAAATGAAAACCAATATAAAAAAAATTCAAAAGGGTGTCCCTTACGGCATACTTCTAGCGACCACAGATTTAATACTAAGTAAACAAAGACAGTTTTTTTAGATTCTCGAATTAAAGCAATCCCCTTCAAACATGTGGACAAGACAAACATATTTGGTAGACAGTAGAGACACCCTTCTCTGCCTCACACACACATAAATAGAAAAAAACACACTCTTTCTAATATTCTATATAATACAGGATAGTTAAGTCAATATAATACAGTTGAGGATTATAGCAGGAGTAGCAAAATTTTATATAAATATTTTTTTCCATCCGTTTACACTCGGCTGGATGGTTGTCAGTTTTTTTTCCTGACTAACATGTACATGACATAGAAATACATGAGGCATTTGCCTCTTTTGTAAATCCAAGAGTGGACCACTTTAAAAAAAGTGTAAACTTTTTGTATTTTCTAATTTTAATGGAGACTAGAGGATGACTGCCTGGGCGTTAGGATACCAAAAAAAAAATTGTACATGAAATTTTTCTCTATATATATCGTTCTTCAACAACTCTATTGAAAATCCTTATACAGAATCAAGTTTTACTCTTCTTTTTTTACACAGATGAATAATGATGGCAGAAATAGTCGTTATAGGTTTAGGTTTATAGATAGAAATAATCGAAAAATGTATTTTTTTATCCCTTTCACACTCATTTATATACACACATACACACAAGTAAATGTAAACAGTAGAAGTAAGGAAAGGAATGAATGAATAAAATAAAAATCTTTCCGCTCCAGCGTTCTACTCTCTCTCTCTCTCTCTGTATTTTATACTGAAAAGTTTTTTAAACGCATGAGAGAGTGAAAACATTCTGGTAGTACTTTTTCACTTGTACATATACAGAGTGTCTCTCTCTCTCTCTTTGTATATATATGTATAATAAATGTGTATTTTATATATGTAACATCTCATCGTGCCATCAACATCCAAAATGGAATTGTTACATTTTAACGTAGTCTGAATATATTTATGAATTTCAAATGGAGTCAAAACCAGGACGTGGAATATAATTAAACACAGTGAACTTATTCATACAGCTCATCATCCTATTCTTTGGGAATACAGTGTGACGCTAGCTAGGCAATACAGAGTAATTATCTTTGCCCTTTCTGAGCCTACAAAGGAAAGAGAGAGAGAGAGACAGAGGCGAAGGCAGTCGAGCGATGAGACGACATTACTATACTTGTAAAAAAATATTATGTAGGTATTTACATATTATAAAGTTTAACTTGTACACCCCCCCCCCTCTTCTGTCTTCTCCTCTCCCTCCTCCATTCAAAATATATTGTGGACTAATGTAATATATTTATTTTCTTATATATTACTTTATCTATATCTATTTATTTTTTTCTATTCTGTAGATTGTAAGAATAAAATATTATGCTCCAAATCTTATGTAATATATAAGAAATGGATATGTGTTGTGCATATTCAGCACACAAGTTTTTCAAGAAACAAATTACATTGGAAGGGGGGAAAGTGTGGAAAAAATTCTGCCAACAATGTTGATCGTCCAACCTCTACAGTGGAGGGAGAGACAGCCAAATAGTGAGGGAGACAGCAAAAAAAAAGTAGAAAAAAAAGATGTTGAGAAACATTTTGGAGTGTACAGGGTTGATCATAATTTTTTGCTACACAACTCTAGTGAAATACATACAGCCAGACATACAATCTAAATCTTTTGTTTTTGTTTGAGAATAAAATATACTTTATTTAATTGATCTAGAGCCAAAATAAAATGTCTTTTGCAAAAAAAAATCTTCATTTTTCTGACTCCCAACTTTATTGGCAAAAACATAAACTTGTATTTTATTTTATCAAAAGGTTTTATTTCTGTTTTTTTGAAATTTCACCTTGAAGATTACAGTAGAAAGAAAATGGAGAAAAGTGTAGAATTAAATAATGTTGACGAAAACTAAAACAATTTGCAATATAAAATATTTGGCTGAAGAGAGAGAGGAATGATTATGAGAAACCCTGTAGAAGAAGAGTAGAAAAGGAAAAAGAAATGGTAGAGCTGAATTTGGTACATATCATATAAAAAGGGGAATGGTGGACGGCGAAATAAACAGTACAGTGACAACTTGGGCTGGGTCATTCATTAACTCTTGATTAATTGCAAACTTCCTCTCTCTCTTCTTCTTTCTTTACTAGCTGGCTTGGTTTTCGTAGTCAGCTAAAAAGTTGAGCGTCGAATTTCTTCTTCTTCTTCTTTCTCTTTCTTTTAAGCGTCTGCGGCCTGACTGGCGTCTTTTAGAGAAAAAGAAGTTATATTTTGCCTTCTTCGTCCTCCTTATCTAGCCTTGTACACTGTACACACTACACTACACACTGTGTGTGTAGTGTGAGTGAGCCGTGCTGAATGTTTTGAAATAAAGTAATATAAAACGAGTGATCTTCTTGGTCTTTGTATTGAGTCCATAGTAGTACAAGAGTTACAAGAAGAGTAAAACGTGGGTAGTCTGAAAAGATACAGAGTCTCCTTTTCTCCCCGCCTATACTATGTGTATAGTTATGTTGATGAGGGTGACTCCGTTCTGGGTTCCAGCCATACATCTTGAATTCTTCCACTTGATATAACTTTGAGTTTTATCTCCTACAGTCCTTTGTCTCCTTACTTCCTCTTACAAGACAAGGAAAAGAGTCGTATGCAAAATTAACTTCTTGCACCGAAAATCTCAAATACAAATACCCTCCTCTCTCCTCCTCCCCTTCTTCTTAGTCTATAACATCCTCCTTCCCTTCAACTCTCCATCCTCGACTTTTTCTCATTCTCTCACTTTTTGACTTGGACAAAGAGAGAGAGAGACTAGACATTTTAACCAAAAGCTGGAAGCTATAGAGAGTTGGGGATAGAAAAGAGGACAGTACAAATTACAATGGAAAGCAATTATGCATGTGTTTGACCAGAGAGTTAGAAAATGTTGAGAGAGAGAGAGAATAGTATGCGTAAAATACTTGACTGGAAGGACACACCCACGACGGGAAGAGAGTGGAACGCATCCCTTATTCGCCTCTCTCTCATTTTGTATAGAAAATATATATAATAATAATGCTTAATAATATTTTTCTCCCAGCCTTTGACTTTATTAAAACATAACAAGAGAAATTATAATGCACTTACCATGTTCATCCTTTAACTTCAACTTCAAAACTCACAACTTCAACTGTAGAACCCCAAAAACTCTCCAAATGAACATTAGCATCCAACATAAAGACAATACATCTATGGAAAAATACAAACTGACAAATATATTATATATCATATTCATATTATATTATGTATTTTTTACGTAACATTAACTTAACCCAACTAACCAACTTGAAACAAGTCAAAAAATGACGTTCAACTTGCTCTAAACCCCATAACCATGTAACCACTAACGAGAACTGGGACGAATTATTGTACAGTCAAAAAAAAAGTACAAACAGTTCCACATTCACACACACTCTCTCTCTCTGGTAGAGATATTCTTTTTAAAATATTTTTATGCACCTACTACTTACATAATAGCACACCTCATGTGCTCAACATATCTGTACATATAGGAAATGGGTATATTGTAGTGAATGAATGAATCTATGGGTAATTTAATGTGAAAATCAAAAACTCAATTACACGGAATGGACGTTCCTTGTTTTTCTCATATTAACTCCACTACTCTATACTCTACGGTTGAATTAGCATGAAGAGGATGAGTATATAAGGTAGTGGCCTTTATGTATTGTAGTGAGACTACAGTAACTCATAGCTGCTAACTGGTAATTTGGTTAAATGCTAATTTCTTCCTATCCACCATGTATTTTTAATAACGACAGCTTTAAATATGACCATCCTTCATAAGTCAGATCCGGCCCTATACTCCTTCATTCATGTACATGTATATTCCTCCAATACAAAGTTCCACCATAAAGAGAGAGAGAGGGAGAAGAAGAAAGACAAGAGTAGGAGGGAGGAGGGAAGGAACAGATGAGGATAAGAAAATCTAATTTGTATCAACTAGATATATAGTATGGCACCACATGAACCATCTTATAGATCAGGCCAGGTTCCTATAACCTAGTAAATCATGTGACTCGAAAATAAGGGCCAATGACAACAGACTTGCTGT
>JAQIVZ010002885.1:0-17302 GCA_034700945.1 Arrhopalites spinosus | reverse complement strand
TTAACATGGGAATTTTACGCGAAACCAAGTCTCCACTCACTCCCATAGGACTTTCTGAACGAACACCCTGTACAGTTGAACGTGATTATTGTAATAAAAGTTGTCTAAATTAAAAAATGGGTTCTTTCTCAAAAGTACAAAAAAAATGATTGTTTCTTCTGTTGACATTTCCCCTCTTGCATGCACATGTTAGACAAAATAAACGAGAGTTTGTATGATGTTCAATGTTGCTGATAAGAAAATGAAAAGAAGTTTTTTAGGAATCTTCCTTTTGTACTTTATAGAGATACATACAGGGAGGATTTTTGGGGATCACAAGACAGGTTTTTCAAACGAGAGATTTTTGTTTTTTCATTTTTTTCCCTTCTAATAATTTTGCAGCTTTTCTTTTTCGCAGTCCATCTACTCTCCGCCTTTTTCCTCTTGTGACAAGAATGAAACGAGCTTCTCAAGATTTAATTCAATGGATTGTCCTTTATGCAGCAAGTCTCTCACTACTTGATAATAATGATACACTTGGACTGCATTTCTACTCATTTATGAGGATATGCATCATCAAAGAAAGTGGCACATGACTCTCTGCGTGTATTCTACAATTTGTATATAATAAAACTAATATAAAATATACTTATGTACACTCTCATAAATGCATCAAAACACCTTTCAATATTCATTTACACAAAATTATCTTTTTTTAAAATAATGTTGCATGCACAAGACAAGTTTGAGTATGAAAAGAAAATGAATTTAGTCACCTTTTTTCTATTATTTATATACTTAATGGAAATAGATAATGAAGCATAGAATTTTAAATAAGATACGACCAAGTATAGAATGTCTCCTTTGGGTGAGAAATATTTCTGAAGGAAATTGTAGAGTGCCTCAAAGTTTTGACATTCAGATGAATATATTTTAATTTTAAGTAAAAATATTTTTTAGAATAAATTCATTATGCATGATAACAATCTTTTGTTTACAAGGAGAATGGAATTTTAGATATGAGACGAGGGTGAAAAAGTGTCAGAATTTCATTTTATGGGGTAAAAAAAGACTTCAAGATAGAAAGATTCTTCGAATGAAAACTAAATTTTTTAAACTAAAAGTACATTTCTGGGAGTAAAAAATTATGGGGAATTTTATTCCAATCAGCTAAAATGTACATTTCACTCTTACTACAAATGGGGTCTGGCATATTGGAATAAAAACACTGATGCATTATCATTGCATAAATGACATTGAACTTTGATTTGTACAATTTGTCGGCATGCAATAAACAAAAAAGAGTCTGAAATCCTTTCATAATCATATTGTAAATACAGTCAAGAATGAAGTTTTAATGTGACCCGTGTGTCACTAATTGAGAAAAGTAATTTTAATGCAGAAAAAATTGTCTAAAGTTTAGAGATGAACTATATTTTTATATAAAATTCATACAATCTATTTATTCGTTCATATTTAATGTAACAGAAAAATAACAATAATAAAGTTGTACAATAAAATGTCAATTTAATTGACATTCACAATTTAAATGCTCATTTGATAATTACATGGAAATTCCATGATGGAATACATAGGAACTTTAATACTTTGTCATTAGTTGTCCATGTCACAGCGCTCACTCTCACTCTGACGACTTAAAAAGTACATGACCTGACGTAGTTGGCCTCTACACATAAGACACACCTGGATTAAATTCAAAGTCATCATAAACATCCCAAGTGTCACTATCGTTGTCATCGTCAATATTAATTTCGTCCTGATCTGAATCCTGCTGATTTGATTTTCGTATATCATGAGAATTTGGAACGGACGTGTTATTAGTCACATTAGATTGCTCAGGTTTTTTCAAACTTGACCTTGGTGGGGGTGGAGGTGGTGGACCTTGACGTGGTTTTTTGAGTACAGGAGTTCGTTCTGGAACCGGTCCCGTTTTAGGTAAAATTGTGGCTGGTGGTGTCTTAGATCTAGGTCTTGGTTGAAATTCTATGGAATTTCTATCATCCATAATTTGGCTATTGCTGCTAATTCGATTATGTCCAAGATCACCACTTGCAGGTCTCGTTGAATTGTGAGGTCGTCTGACCATTGCAATTGGATTTCCAGTAGGCATTGGAGGAGGTTGTGGGACAGGTTCACCTACACGGCTCATTTCACTGTAAGTCTCTGACTCTGAGGATGGAAAACGGTCCATTCGTATGGGAGGTGGTGGTAGATTTGATGGACTGTGACCTATGACAAAGCCACTGTCCAATGATTGAGAACTTTGAGGTCGACTTTGATGAGTCGGTTGATTATGATTTCTATGTGGACTATTGTAAGTTTGTTGTGGACTCAAATAGGAGTTTGTATTGCGACTATTCCTAAAGTCAATTACATTTGGTGGTAGGGAATGAGCCGAATTTCTATCACCCATTCCACTTTTACGTCCAGCCCGATTTACGGAAGCATAGACAGGCTGCTCTCTTGATTTCAAACTTTCATTGGACATTTGCATGTCAATCGTAGAACTAATACTGGGTAAGGGATACATTTTATTATTCGCATTGTGTTGATTTGGATAGACAAAATCCACTCCAGAATTTCTATCATTTACTTGGGAATTTCTTACATTATTAAAATTTGGATTATAAGAATTGCGTTGATGACTAGGGCTGTCCCAATTATTTTGACTATAATTTACTCGAGGAGGATTTTTAAATGATGAATTATTATACTGACTTCTAGGTCTATCGTTAGGTTTGTACTGTCTAGCTCTATCATTGGGTTCATATTGACTTCTAGGTCTGTCATTGGGTTCATATTGACCTCTAGGTCTGTCACTGGGTTCATATTGACCTGTTCTAGGTCGTCCATGATTTGACGTGCCAACTGTCCCATCAGAGAAAAAGACTGGCATTTCATCTACATCACGATTTAAATTGGTTCGACCATCAGTTATGACCATGTTTGCTGCTGGTTGAAATTTTGTGGTGATCTCTCCCAAAGAATTACTTCGTCTTCGCACATTATTTGGAAATGACCTTGTACCCATTTCTGGTGACTCATTTTGAAATGATGATCGATATAGTCCACGACTATTAAATTCATTATCGAATGGAAGATGCTTTATATCTGCAAAAAGAAGGAAAAAATGTTTTTAAAAATATTTATAGAGTTTAAAATTTTACAGTTTTTAATATTGTTATCGGATCTATTATAAAAGTTTAATATTTTTACCTTTTTTTGATCGTGTTGACTTTCCAACTGTTCCTCCATGGCCTTTGTTGTTATTTCCCTTAGGTTCTTTTTTTGGCTGGTGTGACTTTTGTTGTTTTTTCTCTTTTCTACTAATCCAGAACCAACAACAAGTGACTACTATTAGAATTAGTAAGACACCAGCCAAGCAGGCAATCAGTATCCAAAATATTTCAATTGGTAAACAACCGTCGGAAATTGTTTTACATTTTTTGGCTGCGGACTCTTCTTCACTGACAACTAATTCAATTTCAATTAAATACGAAGACAATGGTCCATTCATACCCTCATTATTGACTCCCCGAAGATGACAAGCAATTTGAACCAAATCTCCAGGATTTTTATCCTCACGAATTGCTGGATTTAATGTCCATGATTGTAATTCATCTTTGTAAATGACACAAGTTTGTGACCCTCCTCCTGGTACTGGTAGACATTCATTAGTTTTAATGGTCTGACATAATTCCTCAGGAAGATCTACATCTTGCACACAAACATCATAATGATTGACAGTACCAGTATCGAAATTTGAGCCAGGAGCAATAAAATTCAAACGAATCAAGGAATCTGTTTGTTGAGTAATCGTAATGATTTCAATTCTTGATGGTGGTGAGTTGGATGGATTGGGAATCACATCTCCAGTTTTGAAAGAATGTAAAGTTGTACTATAATAAGTTGATTCAATTTGTACACTTGATGTAGAATCAATGGGAACATAACTGCCACAACATTTTTCGTCCATTCTGGGATCAAGGAGAATGGCTTTATTTGCTTGAGATAATTTTACAATACTCGATGAGGCACCGGAAGTTGTCACATGAATTGATCCACTATGATAAGATGGAGTTGGTGAGAATCCCTTAATAAATCCCGAGTAGACACCATCATCCTTTGTTGTGTCAGGGTCCATTCCATTATCCTTTAAAGTTAGAATTGTCTTGACTGGTCTTGTGTCATTTCCAGTGTACATTATTTCCACTTGTACATTGGCATTAACTACTGGATTATCGTCCTTAGTTTTCACCTTTGAAAATCATCAGTTTTTTTAGCATTTTATTAGTTTTTTAAAATGTGTACACAAGGTCAACTTACAGTAATATGAAGAGGGACAAATACATTTTGAGTTGAGAAATAAATTTGCTTGGATAAATCAGTGTCAAAGGATGACAAAATCATGAGATCCTGCTGGGGAAATGCCACATCACTTTTTACAAATCCTCTCAAAGTATGAGCGACATTTGGATTAGACGAAGCATCATTTAAATTTAAAGTCCAGGTTCCTGACTACAAAGATAATTCACATGTTTTAATTTACATCAATATAAAATATAAGTTAGAAAATTATTTGTATTTGTTGTACTTGAAAGGCACATGGTCCAAGTGGTTCAGAACTGAACATAAAAAGTTCAGGATAATTCAAAACTGGTTGTCCTACACAAGGTTGGCCATTGGAACCGGAAGTTATTGTTGGTGCGGTAATTGATGTAGAATACACGGGTAGAAAGAAAGAAATATCTTTGTTGCCACTAAGAGGAGGAATTTGAAAGGATTTTTGAGCCTCATTTCCATTTATCTCCAATTCTACAATCTTTATGAATAAATAAAAAATTATTTCCAAATTAGGAATTAAAAAGCTACTGCAACTAGCAGTTGGTGAGGAATACAATCAAATTTTTATGTAATTTATGTACAGGGGATTATGTAAACCTTTTGATAAAATGGTTGATTTGGGTCTAAATCCACTGATTTGGATGACAATATTTCTAATAAATGATCAGTGAGAAGAGTCGAGGTTGTCGCACTGCAAATCGCATTGCTGTTTTCATCAAAGCAAGCTGGTAAATGAAGAACTTTTCTTGTTTGTGGTATAGAATTCCATTGAAGCCAAGTTTCATTGTTGTCAAAAGTGATGACAGAAATTGAATAATCTGTCAATTTTATCATTTCCAATGTTTCTGGTAAGTTAACTGGTGGGAGGCTCGTGATAAAAATTATATTCCATTTCAAATCCGTTTCCTTCTAAACTTGATAAAAAACACATTTTTAGGAGAGAAAACAACATAAAAGTACATCAGATAATCTCATGCTTATTCTAAACTATCATTTTACATTTAAATATTTGCTTTCCAAGGTTTGAAAAACGTCCTTCAGTGATTTTTGTCCAATTTCCTTCACTGATTCAAAGTCAGAATCCTTGTACAAATTGGCCATGGGGTCAGGGTCAGGGATGGAGCGTAAAAAATTTTCTTTGGAATAATTATCGGGAATATCCATAGGCATCCCAATCCCTATGTCCGGCAAAACATTAAATGATTCATCATAGGTCAGTGTAGCTACCATTACATTTTTATTGTCAATGAGCTGAATAAACTCTGCAATGGATTGCTTGACATGATTCAAGCGATTCTGTATTACAACAAAATTAAATTTTTTAAAAAAATATATCAAATTAATTATATTGTGCATTAACTATTTCTCTTACAAATTGCCTAATGCTCGTAGTGTTTTCAATCACAAAGGCATAGCCATGATCCACTCTTGTGCGATGATGTACTAATTCAATTTTTAGAGCTACAGCGGCCTTATCCTGTCCAACATTTTGTTTGGTGAGTGGATTGTTTTGAAAATCTTTGTGACTCATAATAATGGCGGATGAACTTTTTCGATAGCAGTGAATATTTTGCTTCGTATTTGCAAACCAATTGTGTGTTGTATTGGAACATGTTCCTGAAATCTTTTCAAAGGATCAGTCAACAAAGAATTACATTTTCATGTTTAATGTATAAACTGAAAAATTTTCAGTGAAAAATACCTTTTCAGTGGGATTTAGACGTAGCGGAGAAAATAATAACGAACTGTTGACCGCCGACAGTTGATTTTTCAAACTTTCAGCATTACTGGTAATTAATGTCTGACATTCGGATGGGGTCAAGGAACCCGAACTAAAAAAAAAAAAGATATGAATACACTTGGTGACTAATGCTAATGCAGTGTTTTGCTTAAAAATACTACATTAAACTTACATTGAGCCGGACAAAGGCGGTAGAACTGGAGTAGTACAAGCTGTAAAATAAATGTTTCCAGCCTTCTCGTAACAAGGTAAATAAAATTCATCATCAAGAAACCCGAATTCTTCAAAAACACCATATCGGTATTTGAGCCACTCATGAGTGAAAATTCGTCCACGATCTTGATCAGTAAAATTAGTGAGAAAATATGGAGGGATGTACATTGTATGTGCTGATGTCCCACATCCTCCCTGTTGCTCTGCCCAGGGTAAATTCATGGCAATTGGATGATTTGTAGAGACTTTGATGTCTACAAATTTTCAGTGAAAATGTAATCATGTGAATTATACATTATACAGAGTCTGTACGACAGACATTTTATATTATGAATTAAATTATTTACCAGCTGTTTCATAACTGTCCCTTATTCCTGCATCTTGTACACCAGTACATTTCAATCGATCCCAAATGCTGGGAATGAGAATTCTTACTGTCCCAAATGCTGCTGGTCTTTGAGTAACTTCACTCAAGTATTCAGAACTCTCAGAGAACATTGCCTAGATTAATTTCCACATTAAATTAAATACATTCATTATTAAATTTAAAAGAAAGCCAATTTATTCAATTTACAGTAAGGGCAGCCACAATGACATTACAGTCTTCTTGGTTAACGTTCTTATTGATGGCAATAGAAATATCATTATAAAGTCCATTTTCAAAACGAATTCTTGACCCATCGCACTTGCCAATGTCACTAGTCCCCAGTAGAATAATAGCTATGCACTCTAGTAAAAACTTGAACTTTTGATGACCCATTTTGTGAGCAGTGTAATACTAGGTCAATGCCACATCCCGCTCAGTGCCTCGTGTAAGATGAATCACTAATTAGCCCACTCATTGACGTTGAAAATCTCACATGTTGAAAATCTCACATGTTGAAAATCTCTACTGGATAATTTTATCCAGTCAAAATAAAGGATAGTGTGGTTAAAAGAACAAGGAAACTGAAAAAAATTAAAATTTCTATCTCAATGTCAAACCATGAAACCACTCTCGCTTCCTTATAATTATTTTAATACTCAATTTAGACAGTCATAACGGTTGAGTGACAAAATGAGGAATGAAATTAGAACAAGACTTTTGTGCAGGAAAAAAATCGGAAAAATAATAAATATGTACTGTATGCTGGTCAAATTTGCAAAGGTACAATCAACTGAGGGGAAAAAAGCTAAGCACATTTTATACTCCTCTATAATGGCGTTAGAATTCAGCTGACATAAATGCGATATCTCGTTATTATCAAGTGCAAAAAACTTATCAATATTATATGAAACGTAAAGTGCGTCTACTAAAAGTATCGTCCTTATCTTGCAATATGTGCAAAATTGAACTACATAGTCAATATTTCATTGACAAGTTAAGCTTACGTTATCATCATAGTTTAATAGTCGTAAAGCAATGTAAGCATGGTAGGCAAATTGTATCATGAAACTGTCATCTACTAAGTTATATATCGTGATTACTACAAAAAAAGCTATCATAAATGAAGTTGTTTGACTTTGGCTTTTATTCTCGTTGGCTCATTCATAATATGCAAAAAAACAGGGGACTCTTCAACACACCTGTACATTACAAATTCGAATAGGATATTAAATCTATGTTCGCCCTATTTTGATAACTTCTGTTGATGATGCATCATCATAATACAGCTGACAAATTCTATATCTAATAATTGTAATTACTAATTACATACCTCTAAAAAATTCAGAGTTACTCACATGCCAATTTTTTTTAAACTCAAAATTTTAATTGTCTCATATCTTTAGTTAGAATCACTGCTATCGTCAATTATGGAACTACATGACCTAATGACAATAGTAGAGGGTGACTCATTATATCGTTCATGAGCGTCATATAAATAATCTATCTGATATGTATTACATCCTAGCCATTTTTGTAAGCACATTTTATGATTAATAATAGGCCATTATTAATAGCTGTATCGTGTCAATGATGAAGGTTACTATAATCACTAAAATTGTTAAATGAAGCGTCTTTTGGGACGATCACAATTTGTTCCATTATCAAAAACAAACTGTTTTTAGTGTTTTTTGACATTACTGATAACATTTATTTACTGTTCAAAAACTATACACAAAGGATTTCTAATATCAGGAGATAATTAAAAAGGGTCACAGAGAAAGGACCGATGGAAACTTTCTGGGCAAGTTCCCATTTGAATTTTATCGTGTTGTGAAAAAAGGTCATTTTGGTCAACCATGAATCATGAAAGCGTCATTGTTTGATAACATGAAAGAATGCAGCACGCTAATATGAAGTATGCAGTCATTCTCTCTCATTTAAAGTTAATCATTTAGGTGGTACAGCTTTAATTATCTATAGCTTACAAGTAAGCTGCGTCGTGCCCGCAGCGAGTATAGCACGCAATAGAATGGCGGACCCAGAATTTTGAGCTAAAGGCCCGGCCCGCCATTCTATTGCGTGTTATACTGCGGGCACGACGCAGCTTACTTGTAAGCTATAGATAATTAAAGCTGTAGTTGAAAATTTGAATGTTAAGCAACAAGAATGAAATGAATCAAGGGCAAGTTTATTATAGTGTCATGAAATCAAAAAATTTTACAAATATGTAATAAGTAATCCTTAATTAATAAATCGAGCATTCGTCTTAAAAATATACATATCCGTTAATTCTAAATATGCAATAACTGAATTAGTCTGTTTCTTTAGGATCATCGTCAGAATTGTGGACATCATTCTGTATTTCTTGAGTCTCCTCCTTGCTAATGTCAAATTTGACTCTCTTATTCTCACGAGGTTCACCATTTTCTTGTGAAGATCTCTTCACAGAAGAGCTCATGCCACGTCGTCGATCAATTTTTTTCTTTTCCTTGTCCCACAAATGCGGAAGCTGCAATGCTTCCAGAATTACATTAGCTACAAATTATTCAAATAACATTTAAATAAGCTACAAATTATTCAAATAACATTTAAATAAGCTACAAATTATTCAAATAACATTTAAATAAGCTACAATTTTTCTAATACCCGAAGGATAATATAGGTATAGACAGTTATTTCAAAATGACCTTGGTTTGCATATTCGATCATGGGATCTTCGGGGAAGTAAGTGTGGAGACTGTCAACTTCTGACAGCAAACACGATCCAAGCATTGATGACTCTAATAATGTCACTGCAACGATAGCATCCTGCACGGTCACTTTCTTGTGACACATTAACTTTGCATGACCTTCACTGAGACGAACCAAACTTTCCAAAAGTCGAAAAGTTGTCCTAGAAGCATTTCGGTGCACAGAATTTCTTTGAAATGTATAATAGGCACTCAAAACTTCGTTTGATTCTGGAGTCATCGTTGGTTTTAAGTCCTGTTAATAAAACCAAAAGTAAACATACATTAGTAGAGCTGTTAAACTGATAAATCAAATTTTGATATAAGAATCTCCAAATAAATAATAATCGAACCTTGATTAATGTGAAATAAGTTTGTAACTTTTGCATTTCCCACAAATCCTCAGATACGCTAGGACTATTAACGCCTTTTCCCAAAGTAAAATCACAGATAAAACTGCAACAGATTAAAAAAACATTTTTACGTGGTAAAAGAACTTGAGGAATTTAAAATGTCAGTTAAAATATACTACAAGACATTGATAAAATTTAATAATAAACTCTCATAACAGTTTGAAAAAAAGCCAATTTTACTTGTCCCAGTCTGCATTTTCTGCATCGCGTAAAACTAAAAGAACATCAAAACGAGAGAGTAATGGAGCGGATAAAGCAACATTTACTGGCAAGGACTCATTAGGATCATATTTTCCTTTCGGATTAGTGGATGCTAATATTGAGCACCGGGTATTCAACTTAGACACCATTCCAGCCTATAATAAAAATCAAAAATAAATTTAACTGAATTAGTTGAAATTATAAAAGTCAAAATGTTCATCGCATGTATATTGTATAGTAACTAAAAATTTACTTTTGCCACACTGATGGATTGTTGTTCCATGGCTTCATGAATACTAACACGATCTTGCTCTCTGATACAAGAAAATTCATCAATACAACAAATTCCACCATCTGCTAAAACTAAAGCTCCAGGCTCAAATTGCCATTCTGATCCGTCCTGTAACGTAAATTTACAAGAATAAACATAGAATTAGTGTACAATACAATAGTGCTAAATTACACAGTAATTTGCCCGTTACTTGTTTCCTCTTACTTGTTCCCTTTACTTTCAAAGATGTAAAAATTCTGCACACCATAATACGTACCTTAGTAGCTGACACTGTGAGGCCAGCATTAGTTGTTCCGATTCCAGTTGTCATTACCGATCTTGGACAGAGGTGAGATGCATATTTCAATAATTGAGACTTGCCTGTACCAGGGTCACCAACCAATAGTATGTGTGATTCACCACGTATTCGATTGCCATTTTTTTCTTTTTCAACACCTCCAGCAAGAATAACAGACATGGCTAATTTTACGACATACAATCCGTAAAGCTGTGAGAAAATGCAAAATAAAATATTAAAATAAAAATATATTGCAGATATGATTATGTAACATGTGTCTAAAATAATAATCAGGCATCATCAAGTTTACAACAGCTCACCTCAGGACAAAATGATGAAAGAATGAAATTTCTACCCTGATATGGGTTACATTTATACCGCTCCCAAAAATCTGTAAATGAATTTCTCGCATCCTCCGTGACGAGAACTGCAGACCTTTGACCGTTGTTTATCTTGAATATTTAAAATAAATTACAGTGAAATAATTGTAGCACAACACCATAAACAATTGCCAGTTATGATTTTGAATACACAGTGGAAACAACTGACCTGTAGATGATTTACTAAGAAACACAATTCAGCATCTGAAGCTTGGCCCTTCTTGAAAGGTTTGTATCTCATAATCATAGTCCCACTGAAAAATTATAACCGAACGTGAACCACAATTGATACCTATTTGCTTCGTTTAACGTTTAAAGTAATTAATTACCAAATCTCCACGTCATCACCAGGTTTACATTGATCCGTGAGATCATCTTCTAAAAGAGCAATCATAGATTTGGTTACCGCTCCACAGTTGACTTTATTTTTTTGCTCCTAAAATAAAATAAAGAATCACATAAGATAAAATAAATCACCATCCCAAACTAAACAATAATCATGTAAGTATGTACTTGAATTTTGATTTCTTGAAAATCTTTAAGCTTTGCAAAGCTTGGACCTTTGCTATTACTGTCTGATTTTTCTGCCACAGGTTTCAATAATCCTCCAATACAAAGATTTGGACACTTTTTAACTACTTTTGGAAAAATATAATTATTTTCTGGACGAGCCTCGACATCCGTACATTGTTTACATTGGGAACATTTGTACAGTCTTGAATATTCTAAAAGCCTAGGACTTGTAGTTCGAACTACTGTTGCTCGTAGACAAGTAAATCGTCCAACATCTTTGGCTCCAAATATGTAGTTGACACAGTTTTCAGGAAGTGAATAAATCCGAATACGAACATTATTAATTCGGTCTATAGATGAAATAAGTTTTCTTGGTGCATTTGTTGTACAGTCTTTATTTTCATTACTCCAAAGTTTCTGTTTCTCCTTGTAATCTTTGATTTCATTCTTGTTAACTTTCAGCTCTTCATCCCACAGATCCATCAAAGCTCGTCGGACAGCTTTGTTACCCTGTTGTAATATAGTTGTTGGAAACGTGAATAGATGTTCTCCTAGATCTGGATAATCAGTGAATAGGTCAAGATGGCTGCAGAATAATAAACAAATTAGTACCTTCATCAGCTCAGATAAAGAATTTAAATTTAAGAGTTTAAAACAATTAAGTCATACGTTATGTCAACTGAATAAATCTCATCACGACTCTCCTCTCCATTCTCATCAACCTTCTGCGTTAAAATTTCCTTCAATCTCAATTTGACTTCGTTATTAGTGGTGAAAAACTTGTAGAATAAGTCTGCAAGATTCATATCATGCATTAGTTATTCAATTAGATTGCAAACAAATACACGACTAAGCATTAGTTTTCAAAATACTACATAAATATATCAACACTTTCACAAAAAAGAACTTAATATACATGAAACTTATAAATACTGGTCAGAACCCCAAAGTACATTACATACCTTCATACACAGAAGGCTTTCTGCTCGACTCTTTATTCTGGCAATTAAAACGTCCAAAACTCATTTTGAGGTCAACGTTGTTTAAATTTTTACATATATAAAAATTTACTATATAGTAAATTTAGTTCCCAAAACTTAGTAAGTAGTCGTGAGACACAACAGGAATAGAAATTGGTTTAGTCCTCTTCCGTCTCTTCAGACGTTGACTTGTGCCCAAGTTTTGCAAGGCGATTCTCCAGAGAAATTATCATCCGACGTAAATAAAAGTCTGCATATACCGGTGGCAGATTCTTCAATTGCTCAGCAGCCTTGTCCAGAGTACGAAAACCCTACAACAAAAATATTCAACTAATTATTCATCATTGCATTCATTGACCTTCATGACACAACAAAAAGAACTTTTTATTTTTCCCATTGCATATCTCTAACTTGTTTAACAGTGAATCACCCAACATCGGTCAATGACTTTGTTGGGTTGATATTTCTAATAAAATATTGCCAAAAAGTGCATAATTTCACAGTTTCCCATTAAAAATTATGCACCTATCACTCAATCACCCTGCAATGTATAAGCGACAACACACAAACTGTTACATTCAAGTATGCAAGTTTGAACGCAAAAATCTTTATTCTTCAATGCATGAAATATGAAGCTAAAGTTGATAGTACTGATAGTCACACTCATTTTAATATTCCATAATTTTTTCACACAATATGAACTGATAACAACTAACAACGATTTTACAACTATACATGAAAAAGTAACTTAATCAATGTGAGTACATAAGCTTGAATAATTTCTTTAATTGACGTAATTGTTGAACATAATGAACGGCCCCCAACAGTGAATCACAAACTGTTTTATCCGCTTCACTTTATAGTCGTACTTTTTCCACTCAGACAGCCCGAAGTTTTGTAAAGATGTTTATAATAAAGAAATTCAGGAATCAAGGAAAGGGATTGACACAAATCTATAAAGAAAATATCATAAAGACACATAATTATATATTAATATAAACTTCATTGGTAGTTTATACTACATGATATTATAAAAATTAATTCACATTTAAAATGCCTTCCGTGACACAACGATAAAGAGGTCCGTAACTTTTGCAAGATTCTTCTTTGTGGTCAACTTTCCCAACTAAAAAAAAATAATTATAACTTTTTAGTCCGAAAATCACAAAAGTGCAAGATATCATTAGAAGAGGAACATTTACCAGCTACGAAATGACTTTGTCTGTCATTTTTTAAATATAAAATGAATACAAATAACGTTCATACCAGCCACAATTCGACATCTTTCAACACGCTCTAAAACACGTTGTTGCATGAAATCAGGAAATCTCTCCACAAATTGGTCCAATAATTTTTGATCTATTGATCCATCCTTGGCCAACTAAATGATACGAGACAATCCAGTAATTTATTGCTTGCATTAAAAAAAATTCTATGAAACTTGGAATTGATTGTTCTATATTGAAAAACTAAGTCTCTAATGTCTCACCACTCCTTCCATAATCATGACACATCTCAGTACGCACTGTAAGATCAATAAGAATTGCACACTTTACATTTTGATTACCAAATATATAGTGAAATTTTTATAAACATAAATGTTCTTACACTATGACCAGATTTTCGATTGAGAACGCGAGTACAGGTTAAAATATTTCTAAGCTGTCGTCGAAATATATTTGATGTAATACCTGTATGATTTTAAAATAAAATTTATAATTGTTCAGCAACATTTCACACCATTTCATTACGGTCAAGAACAGTGAACACTATTTCATACACCAAATTCTTACCGGTGCAAGTATTATTGTCTGGAGGTGTGAATGGAAATGTAGGAAATTGAGCCGACGTGAATGTCTAGGAAGATTCAGATTAAATTCATACATTAACATTACATAACAGTTCATTTATATGTTAAACTTCATTTACTTAAAAAATACAAAGTAGTAAATTTCTAATTAGAAATTAATAGATAACTTACCACTTGATTCCAGAAAAATACAATCAATACTGCCGACAAGGACAAGAAGAGTTGTAGCTTCATTTTTAAAATTCTTGTTATAAAAATTATTGACGACACTTTTTGTACAAGTACACTTCCTTAGCTTATTTTTCCTTGTTATATAATTTGTATGATGCTTCCGCAGTCTTATTCCTAGTTTTTATGATGAAATTTAGTTATAAACTGAAGACAAATCTTGAATATCTGTCCTTATTTATAAACATGAAGGTACTCTTTATTTTCTCGAAAAATTAGTTGTTTTATTTTTTCATGTCGACATTGAGTAGTTTTATAGCAAATGATGGGGTTATTATTATTATGAAGAACACAATGTGCTCTACAGAGTCCTCAAAATTAAATGAAACATTTAAGGTAAACAGAAAGTACTGAAAGTAACGAAATTGTGAATTTAATATTAAATATTATGTATTGTATAATGACATCCTTCAACAAATCTTTAGGTGACAATAATAATAATAATTTCATCTAAGAAAGCATACAATGTGCATACCCAGTATACTTTAAGAGTGAAAATATTGTCAGAAGTCTCAGAAGGATAGTGGACAATCAAAAGTGTTTACGCTCACTTGCATACAGTATAAAACAGAGGATTGTTGAATGATAAAAATTTCATGTGTGTGTAAAAAGGTGGTCTTTTTTTAGTTTGCTGGTCGCGGTCACAATACCATGTCATTACATGTATGTATGAATATATTATGATTATTATGATAACTTTACACTCTATCATAATACGAATGTAGCACTTACACTAATTACAAGCGAGAACAATATCGGTATGCCTTGAAAATTGTTACTTACTGATTTATTAACAAAGAGTAACTGCATACTCTGACCTAAGGTGACAAAATTTTTACAAAAACTTGAATAGGTATGTTTAGTATGTTATTTTCAGCTTTCTGATAACTATAAGTGACATAATCATGTTACTATTCTGTTTTGTTATATTTTATGACTTTGTCATTGAATGCAAAAAAAAAATTGTCAAAAACACATTATTATTACTATTAAGATGAAAGGAAGTGAAAATGAGACAAAAATCAACTCTGGTGGTTTACCTCTACGAGTTCAATTTTCATGACAATTCATAATCATACTCAGAAGACGGAAGTTGGGGGTCAATACATTTAACCTTACATTAAATGATTATTTAACGCATTTTTTGTCTGCCTATAGAGTTTCTCATGTTAAACAACCAGACTCTTTGTTGTTGAGTCCTTGAGGATTGTCTTGAGTTTAAATCAAGACATGCCAAATTGGATGAAACTTTAAAGTTTAAACAAAACACACTAACAAATGATTGATGCATACAAAAGATTGAATCTCATGATGTAATCTTTATAAGCCTTATAATTTATGTATGCCGTATACATAATTAGTTTATGTGTTTACATAGGATAAATTTTAAGAATACTTGTAGTAATTATGACTTACGAGCTGAGCTGGAATTAAATCTCGATTTCCATATGTGTCCTTTTTATCATACAGGGTAGGGTCTAGGTTTTTCCAAAATACGTTGACAGAAATACTAAACTCCAAGGCCGTCACGTTATGGAACCACAGAGCTGGTATAAATATTATGTCACTTTCTTCGAGAAAAGCTTCGTACCACTGAACTGATTCAAACTTTGGAAATTGTTTTGTATTTGGTGTATCTATATTAAGCACTGTGGATTTGTCACCATCTAGATATAAGTTACAAGCTTCAGATGGTGGAAAGAAAACTATCCGTTTTTTTCCTTTAACTTGAATTAATATATTATGACATGTGTCGTAGTGAGTCCACAACTGTAAATTTGGCGATGTAATTCGAAACACAGAAGAAAAAAAGGCACTTTGTGAAAATAATTGTGGAATCTTTATATCTGAAAACAATTCTGGAAAATGTTTTGAAAGATCAGACACATCTTTTCCCCTGAAAATGAAAAGAAAAAAATCTTTACAGTTGGATGACACAATTAATACGTATACAATTCATACATACAATACATAGTTATAACATAGCTAATGTACCAAGACGAAGGCTTGAATTCGTATTTATTTACCTGGGATCTTCTCCAAGTGATCTCAAGTACCAGTACTCGTTATTGACCACCTCTGATGAACTATCCCCACTATTCTCGGGTAAACTCGAGTTACAAAACTTGACCAAGTTGGAAAATGTGACAGTGTCGTAGGCAAAGTTTTTATTTCTGAAATCCAATTGTGGTTCTTTACTGCGATGAACTTTGACAAGTTTGTCCTTCCCCGAAGTTTGCAAATACTCGGGCGTCCACCTCCGTACACAATCACCTATATCGCAACCTGAAAATGATTTATTAAATTAACATTTGAAAATATTATTTCCAACACCGTTAACTAACGTTACATATACGTACGTGCTTGCATATTATGTACTATAATAGTATTTAAAAACCTCTAATTATGACGGGCTCTCCGCGTTCAGCCAACAGACTTTCATCGATGGATGTAGTCGGGTCAATGTCAATTACGTCCACAACCTTCACAGTTTTCATTTAAGGTTTCTTCTCTCTCCGAGAAATATTTTCTCAGAAAACAGTTGTCAAAAAAAAAATTTTTCAAGCACGAGTCAATTTGCTTGCCGCTTGAGCAAGGAAATCATTGTACTGTAAATCTACGTTTTAAAGGTCGGGACTTTGTGTTAATAAATGGCTAAATTAGAAACCAATTTGGTGAGGAAGGGGAATATGCAGGTAGTCAGAATGAGGTGACCATGAAAAAAATGAATGGAGATTCTAAAGTCATACAATTTGAATAATGCCAATAACCCATGAGGACGATGAGTGATGGGGGGATCAACAAAGAAAAACT
>JAQIVZ010002884.1:0-17307 GCA_034700945.1 Arrhopalites spinosus | reverse complement strand
GAGGAGGAGGATGGTCGACGGGAAAGAGTTGCAATGAAGGTTTGCGAAGTGCTCACATAGAAATAGCACATGGTGGCCATACAGGCTAAGAGGAACCAACTACCAAGTGGAAGAACAGATGATGCCAATAAGTACAGTACAGCACAGGCTTGAATGGCTAAGACTAGAAGACTCATGTACAGCATCACCGGAAGTAGTCGAACCAGTAATTTTTGAGCTGATTCACTCACCTAAGACAAATTAATTATTGTAGTCTTGATCTTCATTTAATGAAATAATTTAACAAAAAAAAATTTTAAATTTACTTTTTCCCTCACCTTGTTAACTTGAAAAGTCCAAGTAAACAGAGCCCATCTAGCTACAGCCTTAGTTTGTCCGCACAACTGGAAAAAAAATAAATGGAATTTTAAATATGAAATTTATTTAATCATTAATTCAATATTTAGTTTATTTAGTAAACTACCTTGGCGGGAACCGGCGTACTCCCGAGAGGTCTGTCTATCTTACTATCAAGTCGCATTACAAGGCCCATGTCTTCGTCTCCTCCTATTGACCAAATGACAACAACAATAAAAAACAACAGAAATTAACATTTGTTTCAAAAATTAATGTCACGTGACGCAACACAAACATTATTCTTGCAAATTATCCTTCCCCTTCCCTTTACAATTTCCCTCAAGTCTGATAACTAGCCAAATGAGACCTACCTCAAGAAATTCAAATAAAATTCAATACTAAAACGAGGATAAATATTGTTATTCTTGACATTTAAATTAACAAACAATGCTTCTACCTCACATCATATGAGTCACATGTGACATATAAAAGAGATAACTGTCATTACTACCACAAAGTTTAACAATGTTGCTTAATTTCCCTTGTACTTATATATATATATAGACTGATAGGTCAGAATCCCGTACTTCATTCAAGAATCTATGTCAGAGATTCTTTATAATCAAAAGTAATATAAATAATAATAGTCAATACATAAATAATTTATAGGACAAGAGATAAAATGGCCAGCGGCAATTCCTTCCCTACCCCAATTTTAATAACAATACAAAATAACATCTTTACATCAACATCAGGGAAGATGTACTTATTCTATTAATTTTCAACACATGACAAATCTATAGGAAGTTCTACTAAAATGTAGAGATAATTTCAATAGATTCTACACTATTATACTAATAAACGTGGCCAACTGATAATTTATTTTAAAAAATAAATTCAATAATTAAAATAAAATTCAAAAATAATTATTTACCTGATGGAAGAAGAAACCGACGAGGTGTGATTGGAACGGTCTGGACAGGAACCGTGTGGACAATCAATTGAGTTTTAGTTAGACTCATTTTTTTCACAAAATTCTTCTTCTTTGTTTAACAAAATGATAAAAATTTAGTAGTCTAGTAGGATCAGGATGATCCTCCAAGATGTACAAACGTCTTCCTGGGCTCTTCAATCAAAAATGTGGAACTGATTGACAGCAGGGAAGAGAGAGAAAAAAAACACCAAAGCGTCCAAGGAGTAGATCAAGAGCAGCCGGAGCAGCTCGACGAGAGGACGAGTTACAATTGCAGACTGAAAGTAGAACACAAAAATAATTATAATATACAAGTAGGCAATGTATATGTCATTTTTTTCTAATGACTCTTTTCAACTACTAATAAACCAACACTACACACATAGAGATAGGACCAAAGCCATGACTTTGACTTTAACTAACTTGCAACGAGCATGGGCAATGACCGTTTGAATATTACATGTGTGTGTGTGTGTATGTAAAGGAGAGAGAGTTAAAAAAAATAAAGAGAAAAAATGATTTTCAAGGACTTTTGTCTATAATATAGATAAAGTTTAACTTAAATGCCGAAATTCTATTTTAAAAAAATTCACTTCCATTCCCCACACCGTATTAAGAAAAAAACATACGATACTTTTTTCTTCCAATTACCTTCCTCCAACTCCTCATGTCTCCTCACTTTAATGTACAAAGTTGTACTAAAAACAATGGGAGAGGATGGGACCATTTTGACATTGTATTGATTTTTTTTTGGGGGGGGGGGATTAATGTACAAGTGACTCATATAGTCAATGACAGTCAATGTCCCCGAATGGAAAAATATTGGTCAATACGAGTAGTATCGATAGACAATTTAACCCGGGTATTGAACATTTTAGGTGCGCAATATGTCCGGTATACAGATATAATACACTTTTCCCCATTTTGTATACAAGGTTTAGTATCATACTTATTGATTTTACTATATTTTATAAATTACTGATGAAACCTTTTAACAGTCAAAATCCTATCACAAACGACACCAGCACCCTTTATGGTACTTCCAGGAAGAATAATATTTTACCTAGGCAATGTAGAGCAGTCAGAAAACTCTTTGGTTAGATGTAGATGGAATTGATGGACGACAAAATGGAACAAAAGTCAAAGCCCACAGTTGAAAGTCAACTAAAGTGCTAGCAATGTTAGTCTTGTCATTTTATAGAATCATCAATTTTATCTTTTGTGGTGTAAGGGAAAAAACTAAAGAAATTTTTATGCACTGCAAAAATGACAATGACTCTTAAAATTAATAGGATGAAAGCCCAAAAAATTTGCACAAAAAAAATTCTCAACATATCTACAGATATATTGTACCTTATCGCTACATGGATTGCCAATTTTTTTGCTACTTGCTACGACTCCTATAAAAACTATAAATAAACATAGTACCTTCCGTCAATTTCTATACAAAGCCAAAAATCTTAGTTTTTTTTATGAAAGTCGACAATTTTCTGTGAATTTCCTAGTAGTTAGTTATATTTTACTACGACGTACAAGTTGGTCCAGGTTTTTCCAAAGGAATCTGCATTATTCTATTTTGAATTTAATCTTCAAGATTTTTTTTTCTTGTTCTCTCAATCACGATCATACTATTAGTTAGTCTTCTAAAGCCTTTGGAAAAATCTGAACAACAGAAAATAAAAGCAGAGTCATTGGCAATTGCGTTTCTTTTCATCAATTTCCTCTTCACGCTTTACATCAGTTCAGTACTAAACTAACTATTCAATACTACTCCAGTGGACTTTTTTGCAATAGCATAGATTGTAGTTTGTCGAATTTTTTTACAAATAAACTTGGCAATTTATTGCCAAAATTCAGAGGAAATTAAATGAGAATAAAAAACAAGTTGATAACTTTTTTTTCGACTATTCAATAATCAATTCAGTGATAAATTATCACTGATAAAGATACTGTCTATAGTTAGAAAATACTGGAAAAAAATCGTTGGAAAGTAATTTTAAAGGTTGTTCCTAAGGTCAGTTTTTGCTTTAGGTCACTATCTTTTCTTTTCACTTGAAAAAAAATGTCAAATTTTGCAAAGTCAAAACCATGAGGCAGCCGAAAGGTTTATGCGTGAATGATTCATAAATGAGAATAAATAGATCAATATTTCGTCTATTAATAAGATAATTTTAATAGAATCTCTCATTTTTGACCCATCCTCTCATCAGCTGATCATGCTAATCACCCAAATTGAGCAATACTGTTACACTACTTTATCTCTAGTCGGGAGGACAAGAAAGCTTTTCAGTTTCAACAGATTAAAAAAATTAGCATTAGGTACTCACTATACTGCATATAATATGAATCATATGTAATCTAGTTAAACTGTTTTATATTACTTCAATTAAATAAGTTTTTGCCATTACGTGTCCACACCCCTCTGATAAAAAAACGCCTACAAAACGGACAAATAAAAATACAACACATGAGTATCTTTTAAGTGTAATCCAGAATTAAAAGAAGAGTTCAACTATGCAGATGACATTTTAATGAGTGTAAATATTACCATTGGATTTTTTTAAATTAAAGTAAAAATATAGAAACATAGTACGGGTACAAGTTTAGAAATAAATAAATATACAGATACTTGAAGTATTTGTTGTATAATATCGTAAGACAAGAATATAATATTTATTATATATTTTAAATACGAAATAAATGAATTCCTAAAAATTGACAAATTTCATGACAAACTCTCTTGGAGTACACATAGAGTTCAAAAATGGCTAAAAGTAGACTACACCATAAAAGAAATTTCTCATTGATTCCAAAATTAAAAATTTGATTCACAAGGAGAACAAGAGGACCGATGAGGACTCTATCACAAAAATTCATCTCACTTTTAGTCATATGAGCAATGATAAGACGATCAGTAATTTTGGAGGCAATGAGTCCAAAAGTCATAATGTAGAGAGCTGGATTATCTTGATAAATTCTTTGTTGACTCCACAAGGCAATAAAAATGAAGGGGACTAGAGCCAACAGAATGGGAATGGCCGGTGAAATGACACTTGTCCCAGCAACCGTTGACCCATTCTTCCCAACACCATACTTTCCAATGACAATCTTAAATGTTTGAAATAGACTGAAGACTTCAAAGGGTGATGTTGTAAAAATGAGTACATGTCCCCATGTCCAGGGCCATGTTGTAAAAACTTGATGAGTCCATAGTTCACTCCCAAAAGTAGCAGAGACAAGTTGCACTACAATCATTGATAATTCTGCCTCAGTCACATCCACAAGGCCAAAATGAAGTGTCCCCGTCACATAGGTTCTCCAGTGGACACAATAAAAGAGGAGACTTCCCAGCATACAATGAAAGAAGGTGAGGATGGGATCCAGTCCCAATTGACAAGAACAGGCCACATTCAATGTGAGGAATACGGTGGAAAATGAGTCACAACCATGATCAAATAATTCTCCAAGTGGAGTTGAACTATTCGTCCTTCTTGCTTGTTTCCCATCAATTGCATCCAGACTTTGATAAATCCAAATACCTGTAGCACAAAGAAGACAAGCCCATCTTGGAACAGGTTGCTTCAAGTCAGGTGTGTAGTACAATAGTATTAATGATGTGATGACATTTATGATCATTCCAATTGTGGTCAATAAATTTGGAGCCAGCCATAATGGTAATTGTCTTGTCAACCAATTCCAATAAGGTTGAAATATAGGATCCAATAGTCCAATATTTGTACTACTGTATTTATGTTCTTTTAGTCTACTTAATTGTACATTTGTGAGAATAGAGTCTTGTGGAGATTCTGTTGTCGAGATTGATGATTTTCTTGATGTACTACTCGACCATGATGAAGCTCTTCTACTTCTAGTATCTTCTCCACTTGTTGTACTCATCTTTTATCAATTATCTTCCACTACAAATTTTACAATGATTTTTGTGTAATCTGTAATTAAAATTTCAAAATACAATATCAAAATCAAGTCACTCAAAATTATCCTCAATTAATTATTTAACTATAGAAAATAAGAAAATAATTGTAAGGCAGGCAAAACATGAACAATATCATCTCTCAAAACTTGTATGACAGTTACAGAAAAGGTGATACAAGCAAACTTTATTCTAAACATAAAGCAATTTACAGCAGCCAACTAACAACTAAAACAAATAAAAAAATTTAAAATAATAAATTGAAATGATAAACGTACCTTTTGTGACACAAGTTGTGTCGTGAAATCAAATTAACAAGGTGTAGCGACCACTCAACGTGCCGAAGACATGAAGTGATAACAATGATGTCAAGTCAAGTTATATTAAAAATGTTAAAAACTAAAATTTAAAAAAAAACGAAAAATTCAACTACTAATTGAAAATGGATTTCGCGCCCATGGCGTACAGTTTTTTTTCTTTTTTCTCTAAATCACATTGTCAATTGGATATGTGGAGTTTTGCAAGATTGCAAATTAAAATGAAATGATATCACACTAATATTACACCAATGACATTTATCAGAGAGAAGAGGCAAATGATAGTTAATCTGTTTTTGGTGAATAGATTAATTGAACAAATAAACCACTGATTTGTAATAGGTAAAACTTGAGACTTAAAGTGTGTACACTTTAATCAGAGTAAATACACAAAGACTGATGATGCAAAAAGTCCTTGAACACACCTTTAATTTTCCAACGAATATTTTCTTTTTGAAATTTACACACAACACACAAACCATGTATGTATGAGAACATTTTATTTTGCACACGATGAAAAAACGACTAAAGCAGTGACTGAGAGGCAGTATGTGAACCAATGACAACTAAACTAGTGTACACAGTACTAAGACCCAGTGGACAGAAGGATCAGAGAGCGGGTCTCGTACTCGCTTTTATATGTATGTACCTGTACTTTATGTGAGAAACATTCTCACTATAAAAAATCATACAATGGGGAACTGAACCCACATTTGTCTCTGGTTGTATTCGCTTAAAATTTTTTATGTTAAAAATCGTGATATTATCAATTCATTTACCTTAATCAGCTACCAATGGCCGTCCGTTTCGCACAGCAAATGGAAATGGAATAACAACGGGTAAGATTCGGGCTGGAGTTTAAATTATTGGGTGAGTTCTTTGGCGTCCCTTTGCCAGTCTCGTACAGTTTTAATAAATGTTCGTGGTCTTGATGTTGATGTTTCGGTCTTCAAGCTAAAAATTATTTTATTCCCGTCTTTCAGATCAAGATGAATCAGCACTTCGTTCTCGGGGGATGGGATAACTGACATTCGCACTGTCACTGGGACTGTCACCTAAATATTGTTATTTTCATAAATCTCCGTTTTATGTATATTCTTATAATTTCAACCATCAGTTTTACATTGTTTCTATCAATAAAAAAAACTTACGTGTAGTTCCTGATTTACAGGAGCAGGTTTGTCAATTGGAAGATAATCTCGGCGCTGACAGCCAGAAAAAATTAATCCCATTGTCTGAAAAATTAAGAAACAAACATTTTGATATTAATCATGACATATTAAATATTAGTATTATTTTATAAATACTTTTTTGTGTATTTATGTATGCGTTTCCGCTCCTCTTATATAAAGGTAATGAATAGTACTGATTGTCAATGACAATTTCTCATAATTGATACATTTAAATTAGTGAAAATGTATAAATTTGAACAATATTAGCTCATACGTATAATATGTATTATATACATATATTTTTTGTGTTTCATTGTAGTCAAACACACGCATTGTAACAGGATTAAAAAAAGGAACATCCACGACCCTCACACGTGCTCCGTCAATGCTACTTACATGTAATGTACATGTAGTAGTGGTAAAAATGTGTGTAGTGTACTGTAGTGTATACCCTTTGATGATATATTTAATTATTTACATAAAATTTTGTACTATATTAAACTAAAATAAAAGTTTACGAGTCCCAAAGCTTAAAATTTGATGATACTCCCTTTTGTCTTGTTTAAAAATTTTGACTCTACAAAGTCTTCATCAAGATTCAAAAGGTTCTTCTTAGTAATCTTAAAGTGATGAGAGTATGAGAAAAGAGCTTTTTGAATGGAATGGAATAATTTGAAAAAAATGGCCTTCATTTTTACTCCACACATTATTTTTACTTTTACCACTACTAAGTACTAGTAAATATCTCCAAGTATGAAGACAAGACATGCAATGAGCACACAAAAATTAAGTACGTGGAGAGATTGTTGCCTTAAATAGTGATTGTGTGTGTTCTGCATTTATATTTGTACACGACATATATTCATCAATCCATGTTGTCTATTGTGTACTACATTTAATACTAATGTGTACATAAAATATTGAGCAATGGATGATTCACAAAGGTATTAAATGTACAGACTTTAAAGAGAAGGGAGTTTTAACATCAAAGGGGTACAAGGGAATATCTAAAATGGCTGACAATATTTTGGTATATTGCCATGTAACAAGTACGTCTACCTCTACATTCTATCTTTCAACAAAAGTGTATCTGTTTAGACATACATATGTACATATTATTTACTTGATGTAATCTTCATATTTTTTAGCTGCTCTCCTCCGTGAAAGTCACCGCCAAAATCCATCTCATAAAATAAAAACTGACCACTAACTGACTAAGGAGTATCTGTACAAAAAGGATGTTTTTCAACAAGTAAAAAAAATCATCTAAAAAATCACTAGAGAGAAAAGTCAAAGGTGACTCATGTAATCATATGTGGAGTGGAGCATTTCGGACAGAAAAAACAAGAAAAAGTTTGTTTTTAAGTACATCAAATTAATTTTAAATTGACAATTATACAGTGGAATAGTTTTTGAAAAGAGAATTTGATAAATGCATTTTGATGTTGAAAGTCAATTAATGAAAGCGGTGATATCCAGTAAAAATAAAAGTCCGCTTTATCGTTTCAATATGTAGGATTCCATTTCTAATGAAATTATTATCTCAAAGTACATGACAAAATCTTTCAAAAATAAATAAATAAAATGATCTCACAAAAAATGTCAGTCTTTTTTCTTCTTGTGCATCTTCACAAGTAGAAACAAAAAGAGTTTACAGTTTTTTGGCCTCGAGGCTACTTTTTTGCACTTCTTGTTCACTGTATACAAACACTACTAAAAATTTGCCAGTGCCCCTCTCAATCATTATGCTATGTACTAGTAAGAGCTAAAGAGCTCATAAAAAAAGAGAATGAAGTGCAGTGAATGCAAAAAAATGACAACAATTTTGCAGTTTTACAAAGACTGACATGAATTTACAAATAATTCTTGACAGCCATTATTACCTATTGAGAATTGAGATAGTACATGATATTTGTACAAAAACTCGAATTATTAAAGATTTTTAAAAAAAAAATTGTAAAAAAACATTCTGCGTAGAAGACTAGTTACTCAGTATCAAAGCAAGACTGTTTTGCTGGTTTGGTTAACCTGTAGCTTGACTGGTACAATGTGCATAGCAAAAATAATGTAAGTATGACGAGAGCTCATAGTGAATAACAGGTTCTTGATGTTATACATGTACTATACGTACCACCTATATCCTACATGGTCGGTAATCATTTATTGTAACGTTAGTCCATAAGAGCCAAATTGTCTTGTTCAATCTCTATGTTTTTTTAATTTTTTTTAACTATGAACCATGATATATTCTCCCATTTCCGCTTTCACATTTTCTAATCTTCATTTTTCTTCCTTGGCACTCAGTTCGACTAGGTTTTTTTTAGGTACTTGGGCCTCTTGTCTATATATTTAGTTGGTTATAAATCTAATGTTACTACAAAGTTAACTTTTATAATTTCCAGCTTCTCTCTAATGTATAAAAAAACAATGGATGCAACAGAGGCAGAGACAATCATAAATTCAGTGCACAAAATGATGATAAATTTATATAGTAAACTAATTTAATTACATTTGGAGTGAGGCAGAGAGACTTGAAGATTATTAATGTTTTATTTCAAGATGATGTACAGTAGTACACATGAAAAAGTTAACTAGTATAGGGACGTACTACCTAAAATAATGAAAGCATTACATTTTACAAACCTTTTGTCATGCTCTGACTCTGACCATTTTCGTGACTTTTCCGCCATTACTACTCAAAAACTAAAAAAAAAAACCTTCTATGATGGATGCACTCTTGACAAGGAATAAAAGGAATATTTTCTTTAAATACTAAATAAGTTGAGGACAAGGTCTCTCCTTCAACTTTTGTCTGATGGAAGGATTTTTTTTTGTAAATTAAAGTTTATTCTTTTTATAAGAATGTTAAAATACTGGAAAATTATTTTCTCAATAATATAATACGAGTATTAAATACATAAGTTTCTTTCCTCTTCTTATGTTTCATGATAGGCTAATTATATACTTGGTAACTGCTAACTCTGCCACGAGCAATTTTGGTCTGGAACTGACATAAAAAGTGACAAGGTCAAGGGATGACAAGCCATGAACTCTGTAGTGATTTACTGTGTGGTACAGAAATTATTATTTTAATAAAATATTAATTGTCATTAAAATATTATTCAATATTTTTCAGTATCTGCATTATGCTACAGTGCAATTTGTTAGTCATACTCATAATGTTAAGGATAGGCTGAGAAAAATATGTAAGTTTCTAAGAAAACCATTTTTTTACTTGTTTTCTGTTTTAAAATGGAAATGAATATTTTTATGGCCATAATAATAAATGATTTTCTTTTACTTTGTGTTTTCTAATAAAAAAACACGGATCATAATACTTATCAACATTTAAAATGTATGACTCATAGGACAATGCAGTTAATTTTAAATAAAAAAGAATCATTGCAACGGTTGCACTGTGAGGATGATGAAAAAAATGAAGAATATTTCCACGCAACGTGTAATTACAGCCTAGTGACCTTTGACTAAGAAAATGAGTCAGGGTGAGAATGATATTAAACTCTTGACATTTCTCACCATCATATTTTAATACTTGTGTATTAAAATTATAATTATTACGACGTTTGCACTTTGTTCTTTATTTTTCAACAGGGAAAAAAACCGGAATTCAAACCGCTAACTTTGAATGAAAAAATCTGAATCTCTAATATTTTTTAAATTTTTTTTGATGAAAATGTTAAAAACTCACTTTGTATTATGAATGACACTTAAAATTGTTAATGAATTCTTAACTACTCATAAATAACAAGTTGATATTTGAAAACTTGTAGAGAATCCAAGTTGGTAAAATTGTACAAAACATTATTGACATTTCTAACTTCAACTTCTGTAATTCCTCAACATTGTATTTAACTAACATTTAATAATCTTTTATAAATATTTATTAAAATACTTACCCATTGAACAGGACACTATTTACAAATTCAATATTTGTCATCATATTTTTGAAATAACGGTTGAGGTTGTATTTAAGTAACTTGTGTAAGTTTAATTTAACAGATTCGAGAAGCCGGCTGATTTTCTTGTAGCACAGAAATACAGTAAATGTACTTTTTTTCAAAAAAAGAAAATTAATGTTAAATTAGTTTAACGTAACTGTCATGAACAATTAATGTGACTATTTTTACAAATACTGTAAAAAAACAAGTTCTACACTGATGCTAATTTTATAGTGTCAACTGAAGAAGTAAATTGTAAAATTGTGGCAAAACTATTAATTCGTATAGGTAGCACTCTTGAGCACACAAAAATTAATGTGACATGTGGGACGGAAGTGGATTTACAATTATTGTAATCCATACGTTCTTTTTATAACTTGAAGACAAGAGAAAAAAAGAGAGTTAGTTTTCAAGATTTATAAGCACAAAATAAACAGTTGTATTTTGTTGTATAGAAATGTATACGATGGTACTTTGGACAATTTAATAAGTTGTTTAAAAAACTTTTAAAATTGTTGTCAAAAAAAAGCTGTGAAAAATTCAACTGACTACAAAAAATTTGATGGTACTCGTTGGGAATCCAAATGAAAACTAAGTTGACTGCAAGATCGACACATGAATTTCACTGCTTTGGGGGGCTCCTTGGCACTGGCTATGCGTTTGGGTTGTTGCTTTGAATCCTCAGGTAAGTCAAAGTTGTTAACATTACAAGCTCACATATACTCGTATGTGAGGCTGAGGACCCTTTTTCATCATGTACACTGTACAGACACAGTGTACACTACCAAGGCCAACTGCTAGGAAAAATAATATTATTTTTATATTCTCCACTTCCCATTTCCTTACTCCCAAAATCATGTTGAAACCTTGGATCATTTTGAAATTAAAAGACAAAATATAAATTCATTTTCTATTAAATTGACAAACTCTCAGCATGTCATATTTTATATAAGTCTAAAGACCACTAAGATAGCATGTCATTTTGTAGGGTCTAAAGACCATTCAAAATTACATCATGTACAGACAACCATCTTCACTGTACATTAAATATTAAATATAGTTAGTAGAGCTTGAGAGGTTGATGGCATGTGATCAGAGAATGCTTCTACAACATACTAGATTCTAAACAATTACTAAAAGTGCGTCGTATCTGTATGGACTTGTGCGTGCACACCATGATCGTCGCACACCTACGCATAAAAACTGCTCAGACAAAAAAAGTATAAAACTTTTTTGGTTTACTGGAACACAAGGATGTTATGTTATACAAGCCTTGTTCAAAGGAGTAGGAAACTTTTTATACTGTTCAATCAGGAATTTTAATAGATACCTAGAGATATGTCTGTACAAGTTTTGATTGACTGGTATCATATAAAAATCCTGTTCTGCTTCTATATAATATTCCTATCAAACATAACAGCCGTAATTAAATTAATTGTTGCACCTTGTCTTACTTCAGGGGTACTCTAGTATTTCAGAGAATGTGTATCAAATCAGTATCACAGATTATAAAAATTAGAGGTGGAAGATGATCATAAAAAAATTATTTTTTTTAAATATTTTTCGACAAGTAGGAGTTAAGTAATTTAAAATTTAAAAAAACAAACATTTAAAAAAATAAATATTATTAGTCACAACTGACACTTGACATCTTGAAAAAAAGAAGCACGTGGAGGGCACATTCTCTCTTGGATACATAATAAGCTGGACCCCTTTGTCCATTGTTTCTTTTAAAATGAAGGCTATATAGGGAGTTCAATGGTCTTAATTCTGATTTAAGGGATACAACAGGGATCATAACAATTCTCAACCTTTGGACCACAAACTTAAGGTAGAGTTGACAGGGGACCTCTATTTGTATGTATGTATGTACATAAATACTATAAAAGTTTTTCTATGAATAACACCGTCAAACATTGTTTATTGTCCCTCGAGTTTAGCTTTAGACTTTTTTTGATAGTATTCCAGGACAAAGTCCAGAATTTTGGACTCCAGAGCATGAGCATATACAAATATAATACCAAGAACAGACAAAAGCAATGTTTTTGTGTGTTCTACATAAAATTATGTTTATCGTCCTCCATGCGTTTACTAAATGTCCTTCCTCCTCTTCCCTAGAAAAAAAGAGAACTTTTGACCGTCTGTCGTTTTTTCTTCTCTCTCTCTTTCTGTGGGACTGATTACCAGAAATAAGCAGATTTTTTAAAAAAAAGATGATTCAACTTTGTACCTCATTTGAATGAGAAAATTGTCTAACATGATGTAATCTTTACAATGTACACGTTGATCGGACATGACGCACAAGATGTGTTCAAACTTTTGCAGATGGTCAATCGATGCTCAATCAATGACTATAAAAAACTCAATTAATTATCTATTTCTTGTGTTCCAAAGTTTCATACCATTAAATTACATTTTATCGTCACCCGCTTCTAAAAAAAGATATATCCGCCATGACACGCATCAAGTTAAATGCGGATATGAACGCCAAAGTTCACAAGACAGATTTTTATACATGAAATTTCACTCACTTTACAAGGAAAGAAAGGACAATGACATTTTTGGTTTTTTCATTTCATGTCACATGCAATGTGGATCAATAATTTAATATTTTATATCCCCAATTTTACATGTCCCCACCAAAAAAAAAGACTCTTCAAACTTCTACAGCAGATTATCTATGAAATAATCATTTTTTTTGTGAAAGGACATGGACTTTTGTCCGTCTCTCAATCAATTAAATTATGCAATAAGGCCAAGTGTAATATCAACACATTGGAAGAAAGTGATATCAATTTTTTATATTTAGTGGAGGATAAAAAAGCACATGGTGTATTATGCAAATTATTTTTACTCCACGCCAAAAACACGTGTATCCCACCAACCATTCTCTCAAGGTAATTTTTGATACAGGAAAAATATTTTAAAATAGAAAATGTAGTCTGTCTTGTAACCTTTAACTGAGCATAAAATAGATTTTACTTTTTTTTTTTAAAAAAAAAAAATTATCTTTATACTGATTAATACCATTAAATCTGGAGCATGATGAAATAAAATGATCAAAATTTGTTAACAGTTGCAAATTTCTACAGATACTGACTACTGACACACACAAGCCGAAAAAAATTTACTGTGAAAGCGTCTTCACTTGAGTAGACTCTGATGTAAAATTGAAAATCATTTAATTCATTTTATGATCTCATGGACGTCTTATTTTTATCTAGTATGATAATGATAATTTTTAATTATATTAATTTAAGTATTAAATTTTCAAGAGACTTGACTTTCTTCCACTGTCTTTCAGCAAAGTTTCACGTGATTCTCAAACTAGATATTTTATGAGTGTGCTGAATTCACATAATTTATTAAATTGCAAAAATTGACAGTTTCAAGTTTGTAAATTGCTTAGCTTGATTCTTTATCTATTATTAAATATTTGAATTAATATTGATCAACTGTAAAAAATCAACAGTCAAATACAAATATGATTTCAATTTTCCACCTCAGCATTAAATTCATACAAATCAATATAGGATAAATTAAATAAACAAAATTTAACTGCAATTTGGTAGAACTAGAATTACATGAAAATTTGAAATCCACATTTGTCTACACTGATCAAGGACTAAAATAACTGAGCATGTCCATATTACAGAAAGCTGTGCTGCAAATGACCCCGTGCTTAATTATACACAAGCAATGATCCACCTAATTTGATGACAGTGACAATTTGAGCCTTGACAACTGACCAATGTCCACTAAAAAACTCTCAAGATTTTAATTCCAATTATAGAGTTCATCACACTGTAAAGTATATTACTGTGTGAACGTCATGAGTAATTCCTTCTAATTATTTTTTTTATTTCAACAATTGCTCGTACATTATTTCAAGAAGGAAAAAAATAGAAGAGATTGACGGCTCAACCACCAAATACTTTGGAACATGGGCATGTCAATGTAAAAATGACAAGTAAATAAAGTCAACAAAGGTGAATCAATTTCTGTGTATCTTGGTCATTATAATCACACTCAACAAGCTTCATGACAGTGGTCAGTGCTTAGTAACAAGGCTCAAGTGTTTAATTAGCAACAACAAAGAGTTAAAAGAGGAAAACACTTACTCATGTATATTAAAGTCATATTTAGTTAAAGTAGCAGCTCAATTTTCTATTCCATAATGATAAAGCGGCGGTTTCTCTCTCTCTCTTTAATCACAATCATATTTTTTTCATGATAATTAGTTAAATGCTCGGATTTTAAATCACAAGTGGCCTCAAAGTAATTTGACCAGGAGGTGGACAGTTCATTGTACAAAAAACATTGGTGAAAAAAAATTAAATTGCGTTGTTTTCAATTATCTACATTACTACAATGCAAAAAATGTTCAAAAAAACAACATTTAATCTACACTATCTTAACATGCTAATTTTTAAATAATTTAATTACTGTAGCTTTCTTCTAAAAAAGTACATGATAGAAATTTTTTAATTAATTTTAATTAATTGATATTAGATGTGGAGTTTAAAGATATAGAAAAAAGTTAAAATTTATTAAAATTTAAATAAGGACAAATTAATTATTTAATTGTCTTCATTATTTTGTGTATTTGTCAATCAAAATAGAATCTACGTTCAATCACATTCTAGGAAAAGTACAATCAAGGTTAAAAATTCTAATATTAAAATAAAATTAAACTAGAGTGCTAGAAAAGAAAACTAATGTAGGTACATAACATGTGTCCACTATCAATCACGCAAACTGATGATTTACTCTAATTGTGATTTGCTAATATGCTTTTTATTAAATATTTACCACATTTTACATAAACAACAAAGCAATTGTTTTTATATCAAGGACAAACAGTTAAACCAGATTTCAATAATTTTTTTAGCGTGTGTCATTTAATTTTAAAATTCAATTTCAAAATTGTACTTCCTACTGACATCATGACTATTAATTCCTTGAAATCTCATCGTCTCGCTGTTTATTTTTTATTTTTACAAAACTACTTTTTTTACACAAAAGAAGACATACGCAATCATTTCTAAAAAAGGATGATTTCTATGAAAAAATAAATGTCGATATCCATGATAAATAATTTGAACAATAATCAAGAAGAGGGTGAACCACAGCATGACATTGTATGGATAGAGTTCAATTCCCAAGTATTTGTGTATTAATACATTAAAATATGTACAAATTTAATGGGACAGACATTGAGCATGTGGCCGAGGCATGAACAGGAAGAGAGAGAGAGATATGAATGCAGACAGTAGCAGAATGCATTTTTAACTTGTAGATTAATTGTAATCAGTAAAAATTTCGGCCTAAACTTTACATCAGGCCCCTCGGTCAGCCATTCATGAACCACATGCTCTATTAGTAAAAGAGGATGCTGGAAAAATATTATAACACATTTGTCAGATTTCTCATACAAATGTGATTGCATACATATGTACAGATATTATGTAGACACAGAGGTAACAGATAGAAACACTTGTTAGTGATAAATATACATAAATTGTACAACTGACTATTTTTTGGATGAATATCATGTCTTCTCGAGCTGATCATATCATGGATTTTTTTTTAAAAAAAAAATTAAAAATACATTTGTAAACAATTCCAAATTGTTGCACCACACCAAGTAAGCTCATGATGGATCATGTAAATTTCCTTGATGATTACAGGTACTCTCAATACTTTTAAAAATAGAATTTATCTCTAATTAACTCTACATATGTATGTATGGTTTGGTTTAGTGAATATTCATGAGAAGGATATGAACTATTTGTAAAATGAAGTTTATATTAAATATTTAAATAGTTGTGACTCTAAACATGAACTTTTGTATCAGTTCTACGATTGATTTTACATGTCAACATGAGTAGAGCATTCATCATGTCAACAAAATAGACTAAACCTGAGACAAAACTGTGGTCAGTGTCACAACGTGCTCATCACATTCATCTCACGATTGGTACGCATGAAGTTTCTCTGTGTGTGTGTATCTGGACATTACAGTTCATTCAAATCAGTGTATCTGTAGTTAGCACTTGTACATTTACATAAAATATTATTTCTCCCTGTATATTATATAAAGTTTGTTGACTATTTTGACAAATCAAAGTTGATTGCCTTTCTTTTTGTTTATACAGCATACGAGTATAATGTAATTTCATTTGCCTCATACATTTTCAACACATTTTTTCTCTCTAACTAACTTGGGCATACTGGATAAATATTCTAATGTGTGTTTTTGTATCTGGTCAACTCCAGTTTCAAAACTAATGACAATCCCCCCTCATCCGTTTCAATTTTTAGATGAGTACAAATACAAAGTTTATCCCTTGTTGTTTGCATGTGTCAGATCAAGTTTAAGGTCCTTATAATATTACTAATATATTTTATTTACAGATACAGATGTTACAATACATTTTGATAATGTAGATGTATCTTTAATTTTTAAAATATGAGAATTTAAAATTGTCATGATTAATTTTAGTACTGGGTACTGGTCCGATATGTGATCTGGCTACAAACCCCAGGTCCAATATGTGATCTGAAATTTATTCGAGTGATCTGGATTTTAAGCACAGGTACAATATGTGATCTGGCC